>QRDG01002015.1:0-97995 GCA_012064385.1 Puccinellia tenuiflora | reverse complement strand
TCATATCCTAAGAAGGGTTCATTGCATGCAGACCAGCCAGGGCAAAGCACTGTAGAATATGCGACAGATGTGTGGCTCGATTTGATCACCATTGTGGATGGATGGTACTTGTAATTGCTACTTGACGCCTGCTGGTATTGGCTTTGTCTTTTTTATATCCTGAATTTTCTGTGTTGATACAGAATAATTGCATTGGGGAGAAGAATACTCGCTATTTTGTGGCCTTTTTAGTTTGGTGAGTTCTTATTTTTCTTACCTTCTTTCCATGTTCTTGTTCTTTTGCCATTACATAGATAGTCCCAAGGGTCTATGGCTCCATTCAGTTCTCCTAGACAAACCCTCTGTGCTAGCTGACTTGTGTTTCTTTCTTAGCTTCATCCGTATTCACATCAGGCTCCTAATTTTTCACTCTTGGTACCCGATATTATCTCAATTGTGACCAAGAGCCATGTAGACATTGTTAAATGTCACACACCCACTTGGCATTTCAAAGTAATAGGTGTAGGTGGCAAATTATTGGGAGCTAAAACATCAAAGCATAAAACATTATGATGTCTAACTATTTATTAATTATTAATAATTTCATAGATAATTAACCATGTACTGTTCAAATATTTTACTGCTTATTCTCTGCAGTGGTGCCAGTTATTTCTAGTTTTGAGGCCGGTTCATTTTTATTATGTTGCAACTCTGTTTAGGAAGATGGATCTGCTACTTGATTTTAATACTACTCTAATGCTAGCATATTGTCATATCACATCAATGTGTCTGGAATGATAAGTAGAAAATTTGTGAATGTGAGGTTAGCTCTGGGTAGCTTGTAGATCATTGATCTTTTCTTGCGACTTCACATTATTGACTTTCTTCTCCCTTGTTTGTAACAGGCATTTTCTTTATGTTTGTACGGAACAATTATCCTTGGCTTCATTGTTGCTGGTGAATTAAAAAACAAGAAGGTTGTCTACATACTAACAGGTTATTATTCTGTCTGTTTCAAGAGCTCGTCCAACAGGAATGTCTTCACATGCTATGTTTATTCAACCGTATATGGAGTAGTGTTTTAATCCTTTTGTTCCATTGTTGCGTGAGATAATAAAATTTGCTTAATATAAATATACGTGAAATTTATTGCCATTCTACTGAATTTCTGTCTTTTCATATTTGAAATGAGTGACTGGAATACAATCCGACGAGAGATTACCTAAATCATGTCACATAAATTATGGAACAGCTTTATTTCTTTTATTTCATTTGAGCACTATATATGTCTCCCTTGATAAATTGACATTTTCTGCCTTCTAATGAATTGTCCTTTGAATTCGACAGTTTATTATGGCATTGATAATTCATTCTCGGGCCTATTCCCCCATGTTGCACAGGTATGATAGAGGAAGGATCTGACATTTTCATGTCCATTAGCATTCAGCACCCTATTCAATATCTAACTTCAACTCATGATCTGTTTTGCAGTGGTTACTTGCTGTGCATAACACACAAATACTTTTGGCTGTATTTTTGGGTATAATATCATTGCTTCTTGGGGGGTTTTGTGCTTACCATGTCCATCTTTGCTTATCAAATACGACAACAAATGAGGTAAGATTTTACCACTGGTTTATTCATTTTTTCCAATATTTGTTGCCGGTCGTTTATGTTTTGTCCTTCACCGAGGATATAATTCATATAAAAAGTGACCCAATGAGTTTGCAATTTCGTCTTTCACCAAACATTATTGATTAAAGAACTATCTTCATAGAGATATTTTGTAGATAGGAGAAAAAGATATTTTTTCTTACAAGAATCATTGTAACCATGTTGATTGTACTATGCCTCTCTCCAGACTCTCGAGTAACGAAACCAGTAATTCAAATGAGGATGCACCAAGTTTGAAGCTTGTTAGAAAAAAAATAAAAACAGGACCTTATGGATTTCCTTTCTTCTTCGAAACCTTATCTTGTGAAAAATCCTGCAGACATTCAAATGGCAAGACTACATCTTCTGGATGAAAAGGAGAACACGGCGAAAGCTAATGCAGCCGCACTGAAGGATAGCGTCAACGAAGCTAGCAGCGAAGGGCAGAAACCGGTGCCAAGCAAATGGAAGATGTTTTTCTCAAGGGCCCGAACAACGGCTGAGGAGCCAGTCGTGAAGAACAACATATATGACGTGGGAAGGATCAAGAACCTGTGGGAGGTGATTGTCCCTTTATCAGAGCGGAGGTCGTTCTCTCGTAGGAAGTCCGACTGAAGTCCTCATGCGCTGTCGCAACTGTTGTATGATTTCACTGTTGTATATCCATGCAGTTGTAGAATTTTGGAAACATTTGCCCCCTCATACATACCAGAGCATGACATTTTGTTAGGATCGTGATCAGGGCTAAAGCATTAACTGTAGATCGAATTCTCTGAAGTCGTTTTTGCTTCCTGAACTGGGCCTGCTTCTATTGTAGGTCTCGCTACGCCTGCCCTTGCCTGGGTTGTTTTCCTTTCAAAATGTCTTTCGAAGTCGGGGTAAAATTGCAGGCTTGTGGCTGTGTTATGTTTGATAAAGGTATTACAGTGGGTAGTAAAACTAATTAGGCTAAATTTTTCGCTGCTTTCATCAGGAGGAAAACACAAAGAACATCTACTACAGAATCCTTGTGTGCGATCCCAACGAAGTACGAAAGAAAGGCCTTCACTCGTGGAGGAAACGATGGAACTCGGTGCCCCTGAGCGTCTGGCTCACCTCCTCCCAGTTCTCCACCAGGTCCGGGAGTGGGCTGGTGTGGATCTTCACGTGCCTGCTGGACAGCCTCCTCACCGGCACCCCCAGGAACTCCTGCACCCGAGACAGCGCCTGCAACCAAAGCTACCACATGCGTTACCTCCGATTTTCATGTTGATCAGGTCAGCTGGGGGAAGTAAGTTCAGTTACGTTGTCGTCGTCGCGGATTAGGTCCTCGTAGTAGATGATCATGTGGCGCGTGGCGCGGAACCGGCGCAGGCAGTCTTCCATGGCCTGCTCCGCGTCCCTGATGCTCGGGATCAGAGACGACACATCCAGCTCCGGTCTGAACATTGCTAGGATCTCAGCCTGCAAACAACCAAGGACATGTTGTAACAGAAAAGTACAGTAAAAAAACTGAGGTGGCAAATTGCATTTGACATGCGAGTGAGACTGACATATATATACCTCCTCTTGTGAGTGAACATGCGCTTTGTGAGTGCCATTCAACTGCTTTGCTATTCGGTCGTAGTCGTTAGCCAACACAGAAACAAGCCTCCTTAGCGTGTTTCTCCTGAAGAGGAATATCACCATGACACCCTTTTTGTTTAGATAGTTAACAATGTCATGAGGGTAATCCATAAGACCCTGCAAAACATGGAGTCTGCCAATTTAGTAAGCCTACCTTTGTGTATTTGTACCTAAACTTTGTTAGTTCAATAGCAAGAATAGTATAGCTGTTTCAAGCCATCGAATCCCATTAATTTGTCTGCCTGGATTTCAAGAGCATAAATATATGTGTGAGTTGAGTGTAGAATGACTTGAGTATGGATCTGAATTGCATAAATTTAGCTCGTTAGTAAATGAAAAAATAGAGCTGTAATTGGTGCATGTTTCCTGGCTTGGTGTTATGGCCTACCATTTCCTCCTTCCAACAAATGTATTCAAGCTACATATTTCTTACTCCCTCCGTTCCATAATAGAAGATATTTTAGTTTTTTTTTCAGATTCTGATGTATATAGACACGTTTTAGTGTGTTTGTTCACTAATTTAGCTATGTATGTTGTCTAAATTAAAATGTCTAAAACTTCTTATATTTTGGAACAGAGGGAGTATTTCGGAGTAACTAGTCTTGCTTATACCTGGTGGGATAAAATACATGAGCAAATATCACAAAACCAAAACTAATGGGGTTAGGGTTTCACAAAATGACAACCTAAGGAAATACTACGAAAACCCACAAATTTTGGGTAAGTTGTTTTATAGGACCCAAATCACACGGTTTTAGATCACTTCGCAGTGTTCCCGGCACACCAGGCCCACAGGTCATAAAACCCATGACATAGAGTGTGGTTCGCCTAATTTTCTCTCCGCGGGTCGGCCACAAACCGGACCCGACCCGAGGAGGTGTGGACTACTAACTGGATGGCCTAAGATGTGCTAATATTTTCCAAATTAGTAAATGAACTAGGATTGAACAACTGTATTGTTTTCAGATTTTTGAGAATTTCCAAAGTTTGTACAATATTTAGCCGAAATATATAAAAAGTGCAAAGACTTCCAAACGGCGGGACAAACTGACTTCAAGATTCCCTGCTTTACTTAGGTAAGGTATTTGGAAAATACTATCATGGTTTTAGATTTTTCTAGAACTTGCAAATTTGAACAATTTTGGTCGTAACTTGCGCAAACAGCAAAAGCTCCCAAATGACTGGGTAAAATGAGCTCGAAGTTTCCGAGTTAGTTCAGTGAGGTAGTTCGAATAACTAAAAGTTCTATGATTTAATAAAAGTTTCGAATTTGTAAAATCTGAAAACCCCGCTTAGGCCCTGCTCTGTGTAGAAAAACCGGGTGAACCTGCCACTATGCCATGTGTCGTCTGACTAGTGTGGGACCCGGCGTGTCAGATTACACTGTCGAACAACCTAACCATGAGATTTGAGTTCTGTGAAACAACTTACCCCAAAAGTTGTGGTACTGGAACAAAAATTGCCTTCAGATATGACCCCAATAGTTATGATTTTGTGAGTTGAGCTACCATCATCGAGATGATAAAAATCTTAGTTATATATATTTTTTTTGCGGGAAGATAATCATCTCAGAGTTAATTAGCAAGTATAATTGCCTTGCTTATCAAGCATGGAGAAAACAAAAGCTATTTGAACTTTAGAAGCAGCTAACAGATTGAGGTACGAATTTACAAAAAGCCAGGAAGCATGCACGCGTAGGGGCCAAGGCGTGCTGGTGGTTTTGTTGTCTGAGGTGTTCTGCAGAGTAAGTTGGGTGGCACGGCTATGCCAAGAATGGAAATGGTTGAAGTGTTTTGGCTTCAGTTGGGTTTCTTTCGCACTAGCTGTAGTTGTGATAGAACTTTCCGACAAACTGGTTGGCTCAGGGGTCGGTGACTTTGGCCTGCTAGTTGTTTCAGTTGGGAGGAGCTTTATCTTTTGCGTGCTTGGTCTGGTGGTGGGCTATGGCCAGGTGTCGTGTTGAGACTTATGTAGACTGTGTTATCAGGTTTTGTGAAAACGAAAAAGAAGATCCCCGATATGGGAATGCAATGATAGCGTACCTGATTTAGCATCCACTTCAATCCGAACGCAGCTGTGCATTCATTTTTTGCTGCACTGGTGCGCCAATCCAGATCGTACAGCTTGTCAAGCGTCCGCAAGATCGACCCGATATCTTCTCTTCGCTCCCTCACCGAGAAGATTTCACCATTTGAGCTGACATTGGGGTGGCTGTTCAGCAAAGTCTCAAACCATCCGCTGCCTGATCTTTGCATAGATACAATGATAAAGAAACGGACCGGAGTGCATGTACATTCTCCCCTACGCGTGAAAACACAAGAGTTTAGCAGCATGGACGAATCAGAAAAAAAAAAAACAGAACTGGACATAGAGAAATAAAGTGGTATGCATTGGACTGCTGGATATTGCAGGTACAGAAGAGAGGCTATATGTCTGAACATAGAGGAAGTTACCTGTCGTAACTCATAGGTCTTGGAAAATGCACGTATTTCATCTGCTTGTATGGAACTGCTGAAGGTCTTGTGCATAGAACTTTTGTCCGTTGCTCCGTGTCGTTCATTTCTTCTTCTTGTTCATTTTCTAAAGCTATTTGAGTGAAGGAGAAGTAGCAGACATAGAAGCCAAATAGTGCAATGAAGAAGACAAGCATTGACCGTAGAGGAAACGGTGTTCCCTTTGAGCTTTTCGTTGGGTGCATCATCTGTAAATACGTATGAAATTCAGTGACCAGTGATGTAAAATTGAACAGTTGGAACAAAGAATAAAATTTGATCCCATTATATTACCATTTTATCTTGCGGTGTCACAGAAGTTATTCTGCGTCAACAGAATGTCGATTGGCTTCCACATCCGTGGCACGAAGAGCCAACATCTCCATCATCACTGAAAACATGGTTAACCCCGCTGCATCGCAGTTCTTAGTAAGTTAGGTCTTCCGACAGATATACAGATATTGCAGTTTCGATTTGTTTTATTTATATAGAATGCAATAACTAAAAAATAAACCAGCGCAAGATTTTCTTTGTTGGACCCTGCTTGGTACAGCTTCAGAAAACATGTTTCTGCTCAAAATATTCAGGAAGAAACCTATTGATTCAGGACTGAAAGAGGTAAAGTACACGAGGAGAACAATTGTAAGATCGATAGTAAGGGATCTCGCTGTATTGGTAAAAAATAATCATTTCATGCCTGATTACACAGTGAGCAATCTAAGCAGGAACATCAAGTCCAAGTACAAGCAGCTCATCAGAACAACAAAAACAGCAGCAGCAACAGCAACAACAGCAGCAGCAATAGCAACCGCAGCAGACAGGTAGGCGCAACGGACGGCCGTAGCGACTGAATCTTGGTGCCAAGAACCGGACAGAAAGCTCGAGCAACCGCGAGAGAAACAAGAACCTCATCGGAGCTCACTTGTTTTACCTGACGATTGATGACTCCGCTCCGGCTCGGACACCCCCGAAGATATAATCTTTGCTTCACGTTTCGCACTGAAATTGGAGAGGAGATGGAGGCTTGGAATACGGAGGGAGAGAAAGACTGTGAGCTTAGTAGAATGGTGGATGGCGTTGCAGAGTTTGGAATTACTACTACTACTACTAGACTGGAGAGGAAGAAAGCGTAGAGGAAAGCTAGAGGACGGAAAGTGTTAGTGAGCAGCAGAGATGACATGGGATCGATGAATTGTGTCTGTGTGTTTTGGTGCCTGCATGCAAGTAGACCTCATGGATCACGAGGAGGTAAGACGCTTTCCAGCTAAATCGAATGGAGTACGTGTAGTTTGGGACTGTCAAATTTATTAGTGTACATGCAGAGAGAAATGTGTGGTGCACTGGTGCTATGTATGACGGATTTTAGGGAAACCGTCGACGGCGCCCGGAACGAATTGTGTGAAACACCAACCGCGCAAACACTCATAAAGTATGAGCGCAACGTATGATACAGCTCAACATTGGAACTTCTCAAAAATGGCCATTACCAAGAACATAGGTTGAGCTTGCATTAAGTGTTGCATTTCTTTCGGTCAAAAAGAAGGAAAGAAAAAAAGTGTTCCATTTCTAGCAAGTTATCATTCTCTCCGGAATCTTGTATGACCACCTCAATGATGACGGGAAAGGTTATACTAGTCACAGTGGGGTATCATAAATTAGTATCATGCATATGATCGGGGCGGACCCAGACCAAAACCTCGAGGGCATTTCAGATGATCGGGGGCAATTTTAGTACAAATTCAATTTTTTGTGAATCTTTTTCTTGAAATATGAAGAAAAAATACACTGTATTTTAAAATTGAGTGAGGGCTACTGCCCCACTCAGCTGTGCTTGGGTCCATCCCTGTATATGAAAGTAGTCTATGTTACTAATTTCATAGTGTGTAGTAACATATGTGTGATATCATACATTACTGTAGTTATTATATTATAGACTCATCTTGTCTTAGATTGTGATTTGTTACGGTATCTACATATGATATCACTATCATCTCTCTAATCATTAATTACAGTGACACATCAGCTTTTTATCAACATGACATGTATGATACTGCTTATAATACCCCCATTGTGGCTAGTCTTAATCGTAATGTATAAGTAAGCTCTATCTGTATTTTTGTAGGAAAACTGTACAACCACTTGAGTATCATCTTAACTTGGGGCTTATGATCTTGTCTAGATCACTTGATTAGAACTTGAGTTTTCTTTGGCAGACTGCCAGTGCCAACGTGTCCCACTGCCCATTGTTCTATGTACAACATCACAAGTAAAGCGAAGCAAAATAATTAAAGAAAAACATTTGAGATGAAGTGTACCAACAAAGAGATAAAATGGCTATAAATGCAGGTGTCCGCCATAGAGGCGTCAATTGCTTTCGTTATTCTTTTCTCTATGTTAATCATTTGTGCATAATATTTCGGCGAATATAGGAATATATATGAAGTAAAAAACAAGCCAAGCCAAGGTGTTGTAAGAGCAACTCTAGTAGATACGCAAAAACAGGGCATTCTCAAACACCCTGCCCTTTTTTTTTGAACTGAAACTGCAGGGCTAAGCCCACATAATTTTATTAAAACCAACCACGAAAAATATTTATAGGCTAATTACAAGAGAGTTAAAAGAAAAAATAGGCAGTCAAACTAAGGTGTTAATCCATGATGAAAGGCTTTGCTAGGTGCTGAGACTTCACCCTATGCATAAGCATGGTGATATCATGAAGGAAAGCTCTCTTCCACCCCCTGAAAGATGGCATGATGTTCTGAAAATTGCCTCATTCTCTGTTTCCAGATGGACAAAAGATGGGCCCTTACTCATTCTTTTAGTATAGTAAAAAACTTATCTTTTGTACTGAAATATGAAGAAACATGTGTAACTTTTTAGTATACCAAATAAACCAGATATGTTGGTTGTGAGAAATTTTCGGTCACACTATAGCAAGACCAGCTCCGATTCCATCAAAATTTCTACGCATGCCCCAATTCCAGCCTAATATAGTTGATCGTAACCCTAAATGGGGAGATGTTTTCTATATTTTTCTATACACATTCACTCCCGATATGTGTGGCGGCGAGGCTGCTAGGCCAGATCTGGATCTAACGGGGCCTGTTCGTGGATGGGCACGTCCTGTTCATCGTGCACGTCCGTCAGGATCTCTCGGCGGCTCCCGAAGATGCGCGGGGAAGCATACGTGTATGTTGTCACACTCCCTGCCATTCAAAGGTTCCTAGAGGATGGGCCGGACGCAGCAAAGCGATGCCCCAAGAGTGGATTCCTCACGAGCAAGGGGGCAGGAGGCGGTCATCTCGAGGCACATCACGACCTACATGCAGCACCGGACCATAGTACCTATAGTCTCTCGGACTGTGAGGCAGCCCGTGAAAACTGAGACAGGCGTTGTTGGCACCTCATGACGTCATTACCTTGTTGAAGGCATCGTGGTTGCAACTCGCATCTCCGTACTTAGGTGGCTCCGGGAGAAACCCTAGATATGGGTCTTCTGGATCAGATGATGGCGACACTTTTGGTGTCATTTGTCGTCTTCGTGGATCAGGGGGTCCTACGAATCCGCTCTAAGCATGAGCCCCCACTTCCATTCATCCAAGACCACGCGGGGGCTAACCCCCATTGGTCCATAGATCGGGTACGTCCAAGCGTCGGGAATCCGACGATCTCGGAAAAAGCACCAAAGACGTCAGGGATGACGTCTTTCGAGGCTTCCCGGGGATGGCTGCATACTATGGCCAACACTTGATATGGCTTCCCCTCGAGGTGTGGGTGTCATGCCACCGCGTCATGGAATTGGGCGGTGCCGGACGACAGGACTAGACCTGCGTCGCCCGACAGGGCGTAGACCGACAAGACATGGCACTGACCTACGGGACGGGTGAAAGTGCATGGTTGCCCCATGCATGGTTTTGGTAATTAATGACAATCTCTATGGACTAATTTTTGTATTGAGCTATATTTGTAGGTGTGTCTATTTGCATTGCTTGATCTCCATTTGTTGGAGTCAAGGCTAAGGGAAGAAAAGTATGTGTTGATCAAGGCTAAGTGCGTGTTGATCAACACTCAAGCCCAAATGAAGATATGTCGAAGAGGTGCTTCTCCCATCTTGGTGTATGGGGGAGCAACATGTGAATCTTCACCGAAGCGTAATCAAGGAAGGTGGTTCGTCTTGAGGAGATGAAGATCGTCTTCATTGACCTCAAGTCGATTAATGCGCAAGCCAAAGGTATGTTCTTGATGGGTTTCTATTTTACCGGTCTCATGATGTTTAGTGAGAGATCGGGTTATAGGATAGATAGCCGTACTATCAAGAGGGGCTCTCGACCGAGTATCGTGATCGTATCGTTGTAGAGAGCACAAACCTTTGCATCCATCCAATCATCTTTATTGGTTCTTATTTGTCTCTTATCGTGGTGTGGTCTTGGTCCTTTTCGTGCTCGTCATGACAAGGCTAAGTTCACCGAAAACGGTTTTCATATGCGTCTTCTTTTGCGGTTTCGGTATTGGAGATTTTGCCGGTTCATCCGTGCGGAAGATTTATCTCTTCCATTTCTTGCAAAATCTCCATTGCTTGTTTCCTTTTTTCAAAGGTTGCATTTGTCGTCTTTTCATCAAAATTGGTCTTTTGCAAAAGATTTTTCATTTCCGGTTTGCGAAATAAAGGTTGATCCTTTCCCCTTTGGTTTTTACAATATTTTTGTTGGACTATGATGTTTCTCCGCATAATCTTGTTTGCTCATTGTGACGATTCCAACGAGTCCAAGATCATCGAAAACGGAGTCCATTTGCAAAAGTTATGTGGTTCTGATTTCTCTGTTTGGATCTGGCCCGGAGTGTGTCCAGAGTCTCCGGCCCTTGGACCGGATTCTCCGGTCTCCTGTTTTTCACTGCCGAATGAGTTTGTGTGGTGCACCTCTGGACTGGGTCCGGAGGCACCCCAGAGATGGTCTGGAGTCTCCGGCCCAAGGGACCCGAGTCTCCGGCCTCAGGTTTTTCTCAGCTCGTTGCATCTTTGTGGTGCGGTTCTGGTAGGGGTCCGGAGCATCCCGGAGAGTGTCCGGATTCTCCGGCCTGGTCGGAGTCTCCGGCCCTCTAGACCGGATTCTCCGGTCTGCCCCGATGATCCAGCCAGTCCAGAGCCTGGCCGGAATGTCCGGCCCAGGCCGGAGTCTCCGGCCCACTTACACTGGAGTCTCCGGCCTGAGGAGGCTGTAACGGCTAGTTTTTGGGGAGGCTATAAAAAGCCTCCTTCTTCCCCAAAACCTGGTTGCTGGTCTTGCTCACTTGCTTTCCTCTCCCCTCCCTTGTTGCTAACCTTGTGAGCTTGATTCCTCTCAATCCCTACAATGATTCTTGCCCAATCTTAGGGATTCAAGAGAGGAGATCTAGATCTACCATTCCACCAATCAAAATCTCTTCTTAGTGAGGGAACTAGTGGATCTAGATTTTGGGGTTGCTTTGTGTTCATCCCCTTTGTTCTTCCTCTCTTATTCCTCCCAAAGCATTTGTTGCTTGGTTGGAATTAGAGAGTGAAGGACTTGACCACTTTGTGTGTTCTTGCCTCTTGCATTTGTTGCATCGGGTTGATCTCTCCACAGTGATACGTGAAGATCAAAGTTGAGAAGCTTGTTACTCTTGGGTGCATTGTGTTCCCAGAGCTTGTGCCTCTTGGGTGCATTGTGTACCCTAGACGGTTGGAGGTGCTGCGAAGACTTCGAGTTGTAAAGCTTCGGCACGATTTGGGAGCACCCAATTGAGTTGTGGGTGTGTGTCCCAAGAAAAGTTGTAAAGGCTCCGGATTCCGCCTCGAAGGATTCCGATAGTGGAAGGTGAACCAAACCCTTGGGTGCGGTTCATCGGAGAATAGGGTGATGCCTTTGTGGCATCTTGAGTAGGCCTTTTGTGGCGAGCTCACACCCCTCCAACGAGACGTACTCCCTTAACAAGGAGGAACTCGGGAATACATCCTCGTCTCCGCGTGCCTCGCTTATTTCTTTACCCGAGCTTTTACTTATGCAATTTACATTGTGATAGCCTTCATGCTTGAAGTTTATATCTTGCTATCACCTTGTTGCTTGCTTTGCTTAGCATAAGTTGTTGGTGCATATAGGTGAGCCTAGTAATTAGGTTGTTGGCTTGTTAATTTAAACACATAGTTTTATTCCGCAATTATCAAGCCATTAAATAGAAAAAGTTTTAATCGCCTATTCACCCCCCCCCCTTCTAGGCGACATCTAGGCATAGTTTGTTCTTTCACCGGGGCGCTGCTGTCACATCGTGGTGGGCCAGCCGCCAAGCGCGTAACGCTTGGACCGGTGGACTCTTCGGTGGTGTCGGGTCAAAAGGAGGTGATTCCCTGTGCATGACCACCTGGCCGGACAAACTGGTAGCCCCTCCCATGTTGGGTTGTACCGCGCACTATTGCTCGTGTCACGGGCTAACAGGCTATGTAGTGACCCCTTTCTAGTATAAAAGGAGGCACTTAGCTTCCTAGAGAAGCAGGTCAAGATCGAGCAAGGTCGAGATGAGAGATAGGCCGGAGACAAGAGCAAGTAAGGTAGGAAGAGTACAGACCTTTCCCAAACTGAGAGAACTACCCGGTCCAGAGGGGGAGATGGTTGTATAGGCCATGTTCTAGATCACGACCGGTAGTAGGAGTAGCCTCTGCTTTGATAGGCCCGTCCCCGAGAAGAGGGGAAGGCCATTGTTGTAACCTTCGACTCACCCACCCCACATATATATGAAACAAGAAGTAGTAGGGTATTATGCTTCCGAGCAGCTGGGCCTGGGTAACTCTTTATGTGTTGTGACATCCTTGGAACGTGTTGATGCCCACTGTCAAACAAATAAAGGGAGGGTGTCTGACATCATCGGTGTCCGGCAAGATTCCACACTCGACATCTGGCACACCAGGTAGGGGGCGCAGGCGTTCCAAGAATCATCATCTCCATCATCAATCAAAGGTAAGTATGGCTACGTCCAAGAAGCACTGGGCGGCTGTGGAGCCTGAGCGGGTCCCTGCACCAAGGGCACTTTAGGCCCGCCCCGGCACCATCAGTGATCTCTGGCGCTTCCTACGGAGGCCCGACGGGACTCTGCACAACTACCTCCAGGGTTTCCGCACGACATGATGCCACCATCAACACCGACATCGCTCCTTGCTTGGAGACATGCCCGTCAAAGTGGACCTCGTCACCCAGCGCTGCTACGATCCGTCGCTCTAGGGAGGGGCGGCGGCGTCGGAGAGGGGCGGTGGCGGAGAGGGGCGGCCGCGTCGGAGAGGGCCGGTGGTGTCGGAGAAGGGGCGGTGGCGGAGAGGGGTGACGGTGCCGGAAAAGGGCGGTGGCGTCTGAAGGGCAGCGGCGAGACCGGCCGCTGATTTGGAGAAATGTCGATTGCGGTTCGCGGCTCGGTCTAGCTGGTTAATATGAGGTAGTACTAGCAGCGTGGCTGCCAGGCAGTGCAACCCGAGACGCGTACTGCTACTAGTTTGCACCGAGGCCTTGGGGAGCTCACACTGGCAGCGTTCGTTGACCAGATGTACGCTGCTAGTAAGATGTACGCTGCCAGTATCAGGGCCCACCTATCGGACACGCTGCCACTAAGTAGTGCCAGCGTGTTTTGTACATGACCCACTACTAATAGGCATCTGACTATAAACTTTTTACTACTAGTGCTAGTGAGATAAATTCTAGTGGCGTGTAGCTTTAGACAACACGCCACTAGAATTTAGAATTTAGTATGCCTCCTCCATATAAACCCTCCAGCGCCAAAGGATAAATCCTAATCCCTTCTTTTCTTTGCTCCCTCTTCCTCTCTCTGCTGGCTCACGAGGGAGAGAACCGGAGTACATCCTTCCCGCGGGACATGGGAATGTGACTGTCGCCGCTTCCCCCGTCCTTCCCTGGAGTCGAGGCTGCCTCGACCGGATCAACGTCGCCAAGCTCGTCGCTGCTACTTCTCCTATTCATGTCGTTGTCCGCCGCCTACACGTCCCTCGCAAGCACCGCGCAGAAGCCCGTGATGGCGACCTTGGTCTCGACGAGCTGGCCCGCCACTGTTCGTCGTCTACACGTCCCTCACCGGTGACGAGCAGGTTTGCCTCCTTTTTTTAATACTCAAAATGTAGTGGCATATTTCTGCAGGGGCGTACCCAGGTTCAGCCTACCGGTGTCACAGGACACCGGGTACAAGCCCATTTCTTTGATACAATACATGTATTTATAGTGAGTGACACCCCCAAATTAAATGAAAAATATGCATGATCTATTGGAGGACACCGGTTGATTTTGGCTCTAGGTTCGCCCCTGTATTTCTGTAAAGGCACACCACTAATTTGTGTTACTGGTGGCGTGTTCTACTGGCACTTTACCAGTATTTCGGTTACTAGTTATGTGTCGGTGGCACGTCATTAGTAACAATTATGAGTGGTGGCATACCAGGGGCATGCACAATACACATCAATAATAGAAAAATGACACGCTGCTAGTAAGTTATTTCCTACTACTGAGTCAATGCAAATTTTAAGTTCAAATGTTCGGTCCTCCTTTATGTGAACGTCGGTGGGTATTTGAGATTTTTCTAAATGCTGGTGATTTTCTAGATTTTTAGCGCGAATGTGTTGGTTATTTGCAAATTCTGTCGTGAAGGGAGTGATTCCTTGGTTACAGCGTACAGTCATCCATCTGTATATGTTAGCTAGGGATTTATTTACCGATGTGCTTGAGATTTAGTGAAAACACAATACCACACTTAGGAGGACGTTCACCCACTATATTTTTTCTTTTTTTTCTTTAGATTTGTGCATCCATTTCATACTCAAAGCAAACTTTATACCTATCTTATCTTAATCTCTTAATAATTTGATCCAAAAAGATTGCTAATGCATGTTTTTTCTAATACATTTTTTTTTTGTTAATGATTGAAAATTTGTAGCCGTGCATGCTCTAGCCAATACGACCAAAAGACCGATCTGATGGAAGAGACTAGGCAATACATTTATACTCAACACTCCCCCTCACGTGTGGCTCCCTCAGGCCTAAACGTGGACCGAAAGTGGGATGCAATATTTTTATTTTATATTGCGTCAGCCGGGTCTTGAACTCAAGACCTTTTGGCTCTGATACCATGTAGAAGTGCATGCTCTAGCCAATGCGACCAAATTAAATACCGATCTGATGGAAGAGACTAGGCAATACATTTATACTCAATATTAATAAAAAAATCAAGAAAATTCTAAAAAAATTATATGCATTAAAAAAATCCTAGTAACCAATATACATTACCAAATTTTTGTATAAAATTTGGAAACAGAACTTTTCAAGCACTAGAATGGTTACAACATTGAAATGCAAAAAAAATTGAGTTGTTGGATGCACAATGGATGGTTGTGATAGTGGGTGGACACCCACATAGGTGTGGAATTGCCGCGTTGGAGATTTAGCAGCGATAATTTTGAATCAAGATCCGGTCAATCTGTGTCTAGTTTCTCAAAAAAAAAAAAAAAACTGAGTTGCTTACCTTCCGTACGGCAATGCAAAAGCCGGAGCTCAAATGTCCATTCCTCCTTTGTGTGCAGAAAAACGTATTCTTCAAATTCATGGGTAATGTACATCTGGCACAGAAACAATAAAAGTTCTTGCTGTTCCATTTCTTGTTGTTACGGTTACTCACGTGTTGGCACAGACGCAACCTAATATTTTGTTCCGCAGGTCCCTGGTGGGGGACAAGTGGACAGCTTGGCTTCATATGGTAGAAAGATTAATGACGGTCTCTCTAACAATGGAACCCGATACTTATGCATGGAAACTTACCTCCTCTAGGGTATTTTCGGTTAAGTCACTCTATTTGGAACATATGAATGGTATCACTCGGTTTAACAAACAATATCTATGGAAATTGAAAGTGCCACTTAAGATTAAGATTTTCATGTGGTTCCTTAGTAGAAAAGTGTTATTAACTAAAGATAACCTTATCAAGCGCCAATGGAGAGGGTGTAAGAAGTATGTTTTATGTGGATCGGATGAGACGATAGAGCATTTATTTATTTCTTGTCAGTTGGCTCGCCAAATCTGGAGGTTACTTCATTTCACGTTTAATATTACTCCCCAGCTAGCATTACTAATTTTTTTTGTTAACTGGTTGAATGGAGTTGACAAACTTATTAAATCTCACATTCGTATAGGCGTGTGCGCCTTTTTATGGTCAATTTGGAATTGTCAGAATGATGTTGTGTTTAACAGGTGGACAATTTTTGCAGGTTATTCATCGGGCTGCGCACTGGATCCATGCGTGGTCCTGCCTCCTACCAGTACACCAGCGAGGACGTTTAGTTACTGATGCAGACGGTTGATGGCGATCGTTCGGGCTATCTTCAACCAAGGTGGCTGGCGGCACACTAGTCAACTACAATATGTGTAGTTGTCTACTTTTATTTTGGTGGCTTATTTGTGTAGCCTCCGTTTGTGATCCTTGAGATGTAATAATTTTGATTATGGTTGGATTTGATACTATAAACTTCGTAATAAAACGTTTTGATGCAGAGGCCGGGCTACGACCCCTTTTCTAAAAAAAAAACACAAGAGGCTGAAATCAAAGCTACTAGCATGTACTCCCTCCGTCCAGAAATAAGTGTCGCAGGGAAGAAAACGTTTCAGCACAAATCTATTTTACAGATACACCCTTCACATTTCAACTCTCACAATTAGCTCCTCAAAGCAAAACCTAGATCACGTCTGTCGCTCCGTATCAAGAATCAAGCTTTAACTCCTCCCAGATCGATCGCTCCCGTCGCCTCCGAGATCGATCGACCGACCCTTCTCGTCCACGCTTCCGTAAAATCGATCGATGGCTTCTCCGTATCTACAGCAGCTCCTTCTCGCCGGTGGCGGCTACAGCAGCCCCTTCTCCCCGGCGGCTGCGGCAGGTCCTTCTCGCCGGCGACTCTGGCAGGTCCTTCTCGCCGGTGGCTCCGGTAGCTCCTTTAGCACCTGCAGTAGCACCTTCTCGCTGGCGGGCTCCTTCTCGCCGACGGCTCCGGCAGCTCCTTGACGCCTGTAGCAGCTCCTCCTTGCCGGCAGCTACAGCAGCTCTTTCTTGCCGGCGGCTACGGCAGCTCTTTCTTTCCGGCGGCTACGGCAGCTCTCTCAGCGGCGGCTGGAGTAGCTCCTTCTCGTCGGCAGCTCCGGAAGCTCGTAAACCTGAAGAATAGGAACTAGCAGTAACACTAAAAATGCACTGATACTCTAAAAAAAACACTGAAAATGCACATCACCGTACCGGCTTCCTTAAATATATTTCTTTAAATACAATTTCACATCAATAATTCCCTGTTATTTCCGTGACACTTCCACATTAAAGTTTAATTCCGGACAATGTAGTAGATATATAAAATGTTGCAAGACACAATTTCCCACAATTATAAACTTCGTAATAAAACGACTGTGTGCATCATTTTGATGCAAAGGCCGGGGCTACAACCCCTTTTCTAAAAAAAAAAGAGAGGCTGAAATCATAGCCACTAGCATGTACTCCAGTTTAGTATCTGTGTATATGCATGAACTAAGCTAACAAACAAGCTAATTATTTATCCCTGGATTTAACCGGGCGGCGCGGTCAATTTCGGCCATTGTCCCGGGGCTGAGAACGATGCTGTTGGAGGCGCACCATTCCAAGTAGGTCTCTTGCATGGACAATGCCGGCGGCGGCGGTGGCGCTGGCGATGGCTGCTGAGCACCCGGAGACGGAGGAGGTGGAGGGGCGGCGCCGGTGAGCTTCTGCACGGTGTGAGCGAAGTCTTGCGGCGGCACGCGGTAGACGTGATCCTGGGCGGGATCCCGCCGCGTCCGGCTCCTCCTCGTAGCCGCCGTCGGTGCCGGCGATCCCTGCCGACGCTGATTGGTTTCCATCGGTCTAATCGGTGGTGCGTGGGTCGATCGATCGGGAGCAGTTCGCTCAGTCAGTCAAGTGCTGGTGGGCTTGGTCGTAGAATGTCGAGGACGGTCGTGTATATATATATGCCGAGTGAAGGGTCGCCGGGGACAGTGACGGGCACGCAGGAGATGACGTCACGCACGGCGGCGTATGCTGTGGAGGTGGGGTTCCTTCGTGTTGCTTCCATTCCATCAGCGCTGACACGCATCTAGTTAGTACTTTGGCTTACCTCATTCCTTACCTTGGTGTAGGTCCATGAATGTTTCTATTCTATCTACGTTATGCATGCACGCGCACCGCAGCTCTCTGTTCAACCTCGAGAGAAGGATCGGGCTCAGTAGAAAAAGAAAGTGCTTGGATAACTTCTAGTGTTCTTTGTTTTTTTTTTAATGACAACTTCGATTGCTGTTGTAAATTCATAGTGTACTTTTTAATATAATTCCAGTCACTGGGTGGAGCCATAAAGTTGGGCACACAACTTGATTTCATTTCATTCTTCAAATTAGAGCTATAAACATCCGGGTACATAAACTTGTCCTTCAAGTGCAATTTCATACACACACTTGTAAATCAAAATGCTAGACTTACGGCAAAGATGCTACGGGAATTTGTTACGGGATTACGTGCCCCTTTCTCATTTGCCTCCCCTCGAAATTCCACTGGGTGGGCCCGTCCGCCTTCCAATTGAAACTTGACACCTCATCCCGTAAGTTGCTGACCCGTACAATCTGTCACTGCTCGTTGTAAATTATGGTCCAACGGTACATAAACTTGATTGCCCAAGACGTTTTGGTCCATTAGGACTCTCCTGACGACATGTGTATGCCACATCGATAAGTGGCACGTTCCTAGTACGTCGTTAGTTTGCTGATACCCCCTGAGTTACTAGAAAATTAGAGATCTGTGTGGCAGGCCGATTAGAAAGGAAAATTCCCAAATCTCTATTCTTAAGGCCCCTCGACAGTGACTGTGAGGTGCGGCGGAGGGACAGTCCATGATGGCAGCGAGCTAGTGGCGAAGGCGGCGATTGTCTACGGTAGCGAGCTAGAGGTGGAGGCGGCGGTTGAGCACTTCATCAACACGGGTGGTACATGATGTGTAGGAGTTGGTAATTTCTCTCACTGTAGTCCAGAGGTGCGTGTCGGGCGCCATCAGCAGCAGCGGTGGCGCCGTGCTTCCGTTGCGTGCAAACTGGACCAGTCAAGAGAAAGTGGACATATACATATGATTCCTATTTAGGAGGGGTGTTTTTTTTGCAAAAACTGTAAACCAATACATGTCACCGTGGCAATATTTCGAACTAGATGGACCAAATCGACTAACAAGTTTGTGTACCGCGGTACCACATTTTGCAAGTTTGTGTATGAAATTGTACGGGGAGGACAAGTTTATGTACCCAAAAGGTGTATATCAGTATATAGCTCTTCAAAGACTATAATAATCTCAACTGCTCCCAAATTTCTAGAATTTTCCATTGGAAAGCACAACGACTACACGTGACGTTATGTTCCAATGCTGCGAAAGACTCCACATGCCGTCTAATGGTGTAATTTGATGTGTTCCCCGTCGAGAGAAACGGAAAACCCTTTCTGTGACAACGATGACATGTAAAATATTTAATAGTACCATTTTGTCTTTCCCTGCTAGCTTCAAAGGTAATATCCCCTCATCAATCAGAATGTGACAAACGTTTCAACAATCCCAGACTGAACTCCCATATTTCACAAACTACAGTAACTGATAAGCAACTTGGAGGATGTTAAAATACGTGGTCATCAAATTAGGTTCATCAAATCAATTAATCAATATCAGTATATCATCATGCTGCCCCCACACACATAAAATTAATCCATATCAGTATATCACCATGCTGGCCCCACACATAAATTAGTGAGATCTTGGCATAACTAATCAGTAGGAGAACATCGGTCAGGAAATCAAATCAAAACCTAATGCAATACATAATTGTTGCCAGGCATCCTTAACAAGATTGTTCACAAACCCATGAAGATACACGATCACAAAGGAGAAAAAGAAGTCCTTGCAAACATCATAATATAATACAGAAGGCACAGGAGTCTACATCATGAGGGCGATGTGAAATCTTCTGGTGCTGCGATGGAAAAATCCTCGAACTGATTATCATCTGATAGACAAACAAATAAACAGAAGTCAGGCTTCTACGTGCTTAACATCGGTGAAACAGCTACTAGGAAGAGCAGCTAAGACAAAAAAAATACACCTGATTAATAAGTCTTATTGACCTTTTTTTACACCTTAATGGGGCAATTTAACACTTGAAAAGCTACACAATACAATCCATTCTCTTTGTACAGTCCCAGGTATATTAATACTTAATCCGTATGGAAACACATGTCGGTTTTTAGAAATGCAGTCTTCCACATGCACCTTAAAAAATATTTTGACCATTGGTTTTCACACAAATATGTTGGTCAAAATTTTATAAATTACGATTTCATGGAAATATTTTTTTATAACACCTCTAATGATATTATCTTAACCTATCCGATCATAATGTTTTTATAAATATTGTGAGACAAAATTTGGTGAAAATTTGGACTGCATGCATTCTAGAACAGCATGTATTTCCAAACTGAGGTAGTAAAATAGAATATCCAAGGTCATCATCATGATATCATAGCTTTAGCTGCCAATCTAATTATCTCTACACTTGATTTTGTTCTGAATCACTAAGTCTTTTCTGCAATGAGTAACCAAAACTTATTTTGTATAAACCTATAATTAGCAACGTGCAATTCACAAGCAACGCAGAATCATGGATCATGATATCAGAGTAAGAAAAATTACCCTAGAGAACAAACACTACTAGTAAATGAAGCAATTCCACTAACTAAGTGGTTTCCGTTTTCAGTAAGTCATGTAAAATTAGAACTACGAAGCCTAGCCAGCAACCACAAACAAGGCAATGCATCACATACAACTAAAGAAAGAATACAGTAGTATCAAAACAAAGTTAAGTATGGAGTCGAACAAATAATGTTGTTAAGCAGTCAGAGTAGAACAAAACCTTTTCTGAGTGCTAATGCAACAATGGCATCATTTTCAACCTGCAGATAGAAACAGACAACATTAACTAAGTTATTGAACAGGAAAGACATTAAAAACAATAAATATGTAATAACTACAGCACATGAGCTAATCTAATAATGATATAATCACACGTTGTCCTTCAGTCCACAATTATCTTCCTTCTTATGACAAAATGCATCCACTAGGTGCTTAATATCTGAGCAACGGTACCTTCTGATTTGCCAATGTCTTTGAATCATCCAACACATCACGTGTTTCCAACAAGATCAGTTGTTGATTACTAGGAGGCTGATCAATTAGTGAATGCAATTTCTGTTTAATGTTCAAAGTTGTCTCAGTTGGATCAAATTGTATGAAGTAGGTAGTCTTGTTTCGCTTCACCCGGATATACATTGCCTGCAAAGGGGAAGATGCCTCAATGTCAGTGAGTAGATCATTCGAAATGATAAATTAAGCTGAATGCCATGCGACATCAATCCATCTTCTTTGCTGCAAGAGTTGAATTAGGTCTATGCACCCAGCTGTGTTATTTAGCATAAGCGAATAAGATCACAGGCTCAATATAATACCAACGAATTTAATCTACCAGAAATAATCTTTTCTTTGCGCACAGGCTTCTCAAAGATATTCATGGCAAGATTACAGAACTAGTTAGTATTGTTGGGAGCTAAATCACTTAGCTCCCTTCTAATAAGGTTGTGCTTCACACACACACACACACACACACACACACACACACACCTTACTCTTGCATACCCACACCAGGAACATATCACACAAGCTTGGTTACATGGGAGGGGTGGTACCCCTATTTATACTTGTACATGACCCTTTAGATTGTTGCCATGTGGCACAATCCAAACCCTACACCATACTTCTAGAATACTCTACAAACTCTAGATATTTCATGCTACTCCTAAATATCTTACTCTAGAACATCCCTAATTCTAGAGTTCTCCCTACATACCCTAGATACTTCATGACTAAGCTATCTCCTTCTACCAGCCAACTACATTGACAAGATTACTCCTAACAATCTCCCCCTTAATCTTGTCATATCAACTATCTCCCCTAATCCAGATCACCTGGACCATGTGCTTCATCTTGTGACGGCCTCGCACTGCCTCACGTCTAGCAACGGCATCACACCTTGCTTGTCAGCCTCACACTGAACTGATGTCGGTCTCACACCGACTTTCCATGTGACAGTGGCATCACACCACAGTCATCGGCCTCACACCGACTCTTGACGATGGCCTCACACCACCGTCATTGGCTTCACACCATAGTGGTCGGCCTCACACCGACACCCTCTATGACGATGGTATCACACCACCGTCATTGGCTTCACACCAACCTTTTTACTGACTATGGCATCACACCATAGTGGCCGGCCTCACACCGACGCCCTCTACGACGATGGTATCACACCACCACCTTTTTCACAATCTCCAACAGTATCACACCGTTGGGCATGCACTTTGAACACCCCTCTCACTGTAGTGCTGGCACATCTTCGACTCCCATCTTCTTTGGGCTTTCCTCACTCTTTCACATCCTCGGCTCTCCCTTGGATTAACCTTCTTGTCGCACACATGCAATAGATTGACCGTGTTGCCTTCACAACTTCAAGACCACCACACCAGCATGCCTCACGCAGCGACTTCAGCTTGTCGTGGATGACGCCTTCACAACGCCGATCACCATGCCTCTTGCCACAACATCACATTGCTCTGTTGGCTTCGCACCAACTCTCCACGTTGATAGTGGCATCGCACCACTGCAATCGGACTGCCTTCTCTTGGCAGCATCACACCGCCTTCTCCTCTTAGCGGCATCGCGCCGCAACCACCAGCTAGCGGCATCACACTGCCAACAACCTCCACCTCACGCGGTCATCCTCCACATCGCATGGAGTCCATCGCCGCCGCCCTCAGATCTTGAGGCTCTGATACCAATTGTTGGGAGCTAAATCACTTAGCTCCCTTCTAATAAGGTTGTGCTTCACACACACACACACACACACACACACACACACACACACACACCTTACTCTTGCATACCCACACCAGGAACATATCACACAAGCTTGGTTACATGGGAGGGGTGGTACCCCTATTTATACTTGTACATGACCCTTTAGATTGTTGCCATGTGGCACAATCCAAACCCTACACCATACTTCTAGAATACTCTACAAACTCTAGATATTTCATGCTACTCCTAAATATCTTACTCTAGAACATCCCTAATTCTAGAGTTCTCCCTACATACCCTAGATACTTCATGACTAAGCTATCTCCTTCTACCAGCCAACTACATTGACAAGATTACTCCTAACAAGTATCCAACTATGTGTTATCATGCAATACATTGGTGATGGTGCCGTATGAAAACATAACAAAAAAGGCATTTAGAAACACATTCTAAATACATCTGCTATATGTACATTTATGAGATCTTACTATTAATATCTCGACATCTCCTGCCTTTTCTGCAAATTATTTATGCCAGTATATCATTTTGGACTCAGGACAACAGTGAACTTTGAGAGAAGGTAAGAACAGGAACATAATGAAGAATAACGGATCTTGTACTGGAAATATTAAAAAATGCAAAGACTGTAAATCATGTCTTTTCAGCTTTTTCAAGCCAACATTCGGTGGAACAATGCCAAGCCGTTACGGTGTATTGTGGACTGAAAACTGTATCTAGAAGTTTGAGAATTTAATTTATAGTGTGTGTTCTACTATCGCACATATCAAGATATCCACCATATACAGTTCTCTTTTTTGTATTTGTAGTGAAAGATGATTCTATAAAATTAGTTTTGTGCTAAAAAAATGCTAACATATCAAAGTTTGTTTTAGAAACACTGAAATGATTACAAAAATGTGTACTCTATCATTCGACAGCAAGGTTCTTGAACTATCATGAATTCTGATGCACCAACTTTAAAATCGATGTCATATCAATACAGATATATAATTCAAACCAGACAAAATCTACTTTTACATGTCAGGAAATGCATTAAGTTATCAAGCTTGTACATGAACGTAATGCATAGCAAGGACAAACAAGGTTGCAATCACAGATTTACCAAGTAGACACAAAATAGGACATACTTGAAGAAGTAGGACATACATAGTAAGCACAAGTTATATTGCCTACTACAGTTTTGATCACCACACTGAGAAAAAGTAAACAACTGCAGGATTGATGCTAAAGTTGAGGAAACCAGAAACACAGCAAATAGAGTAAACCGTGGAGAGGGGGAAAGGTGATAAGAGTGGCAAGGCAATGGCTGCTCGCGCATTATTGGTACCATTGTCTGTTACGGACTGGGACTGAGACAAGATTTTGATTTCTCTAGTTGACTATTTGTTAGTCGCTTCAATTTCTTCAATAAGAACATTCCACCCAAAGTACCAACATGGGCCTATTTGTCCTCAAGAAAATTACCCTGAAGGTAGGGGCAGAGCCAGGATGTTATAGTAGGTCCAGCTCAATACCCAGTGAAACTTTGCTAATCCCGTACTAAATTGCTAGTACTACTATCACTGTTTGGTTTTATAGCACAAGAATCGGCTGCCTAAGCGCACCCCAATTGAAGAATCCTCCTAGGCTGTTCGTTGCTCGCCCAACCCACCCAGGGAACCAGCTTTGGTCCCATGTAAACTCAGCCCTAGCTACCTCAATCCACACCCACCACACACTGATAATGGTTTCCTCCACCCTGAGCTTTACGAGAACCAGCAGTCTCCATTAATCCCAACATGCCCCGTATGCGTGAAGGGTTACATGGCACCCAACCTTCCACACAGGCGAGATCAGCCCCAATATCCTATTCATGGAACGAACCCTAAGGATTGACACCAGCTTAAGGGCTGACTACTAGGTAGCTTCCATGGACAGCGATAGTTGGATCCAAAACACAGCGAAAAAGTAAACATCTGCAGCTTTGATGATAGACTTGAAGAAACCCAAAACACAGCGAATACAATAAACTGTGGACAAGAACATTCCACCCAAAGATGATAGAGTGGCAAGAGAATGGCTGCTCGCACATTATTGATACCATTGGCTGTTACGGACTGGGACTGTATTTGTTAGTCGCTTCTATTTATTGAAGAAGAACATTCCACCCAAAGTACCAACATGGGCCTATTAGTCCTCAAGAAAACTACCCTGAAGGTAGGAGCAGAGCCTGGATGTTACAGTAGGTTCGGATCAATCCAGTGAAACTTTGCTAATCCCGTACTAAATTGCTAATACTACTATCACTGTTTGGTTTCATAGCATGAAATCGGTCACGTAAGCGCACCCCAATTGAACAATCCTCCTAGGCTGTTCGGTGCTCCCCCAGCCCACCAGGAAATCAGCTTTGGTCGCATGGAACCTCAGCCCTACCTCAATGGCTCAATCCACACCCACCACACAGCGATGATGGTTTCGTCCAGACAGAACCATCACCCTGACCTTCACAAGAACCAGCAGTTCGCCATCAATCCCTAAATGGCGAGATCAGCCCCCATATTCATGGAACGAACCCTAAGGATTTACACCCGCAAAAAAAGGGCTGACTACTAGGTAGCTGACACGCACGGCGATAGTTGGACTACGGGAGGAGGAAGAGTGCGATTTGTCGATCGGAGGCTCACCGGATTTTGCTGTCGCGCGGTGGCGGTCGCCGGAGGAGGAAAAGCGGGCCTCGTCGCCGCAGCCTCGCCCTCTGTTTTGTTCCGTCTCTCCCGGATCCAAAAAAAACGGACGGAGTCGAACCGGGAGTAGAGTCTATAATGTGCGGAGGCCCGCCGTTCGGCTCGCCTGGAAACAGGCCGGACCTTAGTCGAGTGGGCCTCCACTGACGTAATTCTACTGGTCCAGTCCAAATTCTTCTGGGCCAAGAAGCCCACTTCGTAATTCCATCGTCCGCATTAACGTTTCGCGGCTATTGGCGCTGAATTTTTGACAGAACGGACCACTTGCTGGAATGAAATGCCAAAAAGGACCACCCTGCGAACGGATTGTCAAAACTACCGTGGCGGCACGTTCCCCAGGCGACACGTGGAACGTGCCGCCACTGTCGGAGGCGGCACGTCCTGGGACGGAATCTGCGCGCTCGAGGGAACGGAGAACGGAAACGTGCGGGCCCTGCCGCCTCTGCCGGTGGCGGCACGCTGAGCTGTAACGTGCCGCCTCGGTGGGTGGCGGCACGCTGAGCTGGCAGCGGCGCGCAGTTCCCGCCCTGCTGCTTCGCCTGTCCGCGCGTACAGGCGCCTGACCGCGCCGATTTCGAGTCTGCAGTGTGACTGATTAGCACGCGCCGAAAGCAAAGGAATCGTGCTGTAGCTGAGTGAATCCGGTCGGAAATTTTGGAGGAACCTGCCAGGAATCCTGCATGCGCGCGGGAAAGTGAGTTTCTTTCGTTATTTTCGTCTGATTTCCCGCTTAGTTGTTCGGCAGAGTGAGCCTATAAAATGTGCACTGAACCATACTCGAAGCAAGCTTTTACACTGCTCTAGTTGTTACTAAAAAATTTAGTGACCATGAGTTTGCCTTGTTCGGACCAATCTATTAGACCGAAGAAGATGAAGGATGCGAGCCTTCCTCCGGGGGTGGAACTTGTGCGGTGTTGGTGCGGCAGTCCATGCAAGGTGAAGGAGGTGACCGACTTCTCCGATAAGTTCGGAATGAAGTTTTTCATGTGTCCGAATCATGAACATGATCCTCCAGTAGCAGAATCGCCGTATGAGAAGCCTCCGGTATGTTTTAATCATGATGAACAGTCAAATATTGTCGTGTTCCTGTTGGTGTTAATGAATGTTTATTTTTTGTGTTTCAGTCTCCTTCGCCCCTATGCCCGTATTATCGTTGGATTGACAAGAAGCAGCCGGAATGGGCGGTGCGTGAAGTAAATGACAGGCTACGACGTGCATGGGCTAGTCTGGATAGGGAGGAGCGCCAACAGAAGGCTGAAGCACGGTTGAAAGCGCAGCAAGATAGAGAGATGAAAGAATATAAAAAGGAGAAAGCACATTTCTTTAAAGAAATGGGGAGGAAAAATGATGAAGCTAGACTCCGCATGGAGGATATAAAAATGAGGAAGAACGACAACGCAAGGAGGCCCGTGAGGCTGAAAGACAGAGACTGAAAGAAAGGGCTCGGCAGGCACAGGCAGCAGAAGAAGCCGGTGATAGGAAAGGAAAATATCCACGTTGGACTCAGTAGATGTACGGGCAATTTATTTTAATTGTCGTAACTGGTTGTATCTTAATTTCAGTTGTACTTGTTAATTTTAGAATGTTGATGTATCTTAATTCAGTTGTAGTTTGTATTTTAAGTATTAAGATGTACTTCATTAGAAGTTGTACCGTGTGGTAATTAAATATTTGGTCTGCCGTGTTTTTTAAATATTATTTTTAATCGTAATTTGGAATATAACACGCGAATTAAAATTATTCCAAAACTAGTGCTCCCGCCATTTTATGACTGGCTTGTTTTTGCGACCTATACATAGGTCATACATAGGTTCATACACACGAGTAATCTAGGTTCATACACACGAGTAACATAGGTTCATACACACGAGTAATATTATGAAATGTCTAAAATTAACATAAATACAAATACGTCTCACATATAGATAGAACCTATGAACGACGTTGACGCTGTTTTTTGACTGGCTTGTTTTTGCGACCGGAAGGTTCATGACGATTTGGGGGTTTATGTGCACGTTGACCTCGGCCTAACTGCGGCACATCCACCTCTGGCTCTATCTCCTGGGTGTCCGGAGGAGTCTGCAATACGTGTTGAGATTCTGAATAATCTGGTATTAAGAAGTTTGGGGGCGTAATCATAGGCCTGCTCATAGGTGCCATACAACCTCTGAAAAATGTCCTCCTTCGCACGTCTAGCCTTGCCGTAACTGACAGGGAAGCCAATAATATCTTCCGCTGTTGTTTGCAGTGACTTAATACCCATGTTTATATTTTCTTCCACCGCCGCCATCATGATATTTGCCACATATTTAGCTGTGACATTACAGTGCTCAGAAAGAGACCCAACTAATTCGCAACTATGCGGTACTATTTTTGAGATATGCCAGGGCTGACATACCCCAGGGCTCTTGCGAGCGATCACTCTCCCCATACATCCATCAGCGAAATCTATGCAGATCACCTTCAACTGACTTCTGTCAGACTGCTTCACTCTATGCTGACGAGATATGCTCATGGCATACCTCTTAATGGCCTGGTCAGCAGAGTCTTTGTCTGGGAATGTCTGCCCAACCATCAGACTTGCCTCTCCAAGGCCCGGAACAGAGCGAAATTCATTGCTGATGGTCATAGTCTCTAAGAACTTAGGATCCATTGGCGCAGCAACCGCCCTCTGACGAGGACCATCACCTTCTTCGTCTGAGGACGACGACGAAGAAGAGTGACCATCATCGTCATGATCTAGCGCCTCCTGCAGTCCTTGAACATGTTCGCTCAAGTCAACGACTGCAGACCAATATCCAGGGTCAACGACCGCCGACGGTACAACATCGGCGGTCGTGGGCTCCAAGGGGCCGGTGTTGGGGTCTGCGGTGAGGGCCAGCTCGACCTCAGCCGGACTGGTACTGCATCCGGCTTCATCAGTAGCAGAAAGAAACTGCACATACACCATGGGCTCACCAAACATGGCGGAATCAGGTGTGCTTGCAAAGGTCATATACTTTTGCCAATGAGTTTCATTTTTTACCTCCCGCAGACCCCAGCGGGCAACTTCCCCATTTGTCCCTCCTACGCAGACGAAGGCCTCGACGGTCATCTTCATCCCACGCATCGCGTGACCAAAATTCACGCGGATGCGTTTTCTAACATCCGCAAAACTTTTAGTCACCATTCCTTTAATCACAACTTTCATTGACTCGCAGTTTGATACATTCACACCGCTAATATCGTCGCGTACGACGTCCCCATAGAACACACACAAATTTTCCATAGTACCTACCCAATAACAAATTTACAGAAACAGAATTAATAGTTTCCTACCTTAATTATATTATATCCATAATACTGAAAAAATAATAGTACCAATATTTTTTATAACGAAAATATATTAAGAACTTGGAAAAAATAGTGCCATCAACTAAATTTACTAACGATACCACTAAAATCATTCAACTATTGAAATAATACATCGCATGGCTAATTACGAGCTCAAAAATTAACTCATTTACATATTGCATATCAAAATAAATACATGCATCGTATACTTCGTACCTTGATCTGTAACTTCTCCTTTCAGTTCAAAGACAACACTAACTCCACAAGCTAATCACCTATACTTAGTGATACTACTAAGGAGATGAGGAGAGCAGAGGAGTAGAACCAGCGTCGTCAGAAAGAATGAGAGAGCAGCCACAGCTAAGCATACGATATAAAAAGAGAGGAGGGGAGCAGGAGGCAGGATTCCCGGAAGTTTCCCTCCAAAATTGCATGCTTTCGACGCTGGTGCTGTCCCATCGCCTGGGAATCAGCTGCCTCGAAATCAGGGTAATCAGGTGCAGTGCAGGGTGTCGGCAGCAGGAGCAGCGCGGGAATCGCGGAGCTGCAGGACGACGCAGACAGCAGGAGCAGCGCGGGCAGGGGCGTGCCACGTCATCCTGCCGCCTTTGGGGATGGCGGCACGTGCCACGTCAGCGTGCCGCCACGGTGGGTGGCGGCAGGGCCCACCACCCCTCCGTTTCCCGTTCTGCAGCACTGCATATTCCCGTCCGGCAACGTGCCGCCTCCGACAGTGGCGGCACGTTCCACGTGTCGCCTGGGGAACGTGCCGCCACGGTAGTTTTGACAATTCGTTCGGGAGGTGGTCTTTTTTGACAATTCACTCGGCGAAGTGGTCTAATCTGTCAAAAATTCATTGGCGCTCTCTCTCCGGCGCCGCGCGCATGCATTCGTCGCCGTCCGGTGGAGTTCCCGGGAACAAGAAGCGTCGCGTGGTCGCCGCTTCGGTCACCGCGCCCTGTAATCAATCCATCCACTAGCTTATAAGTACTCTCCCGAGAGGCACCGAAGCCACCACACCCACCTGCGGATCCACACCGCATTCCAATCCATGAACAGGCCCGGGGCAACGGCGGGCGAAGCCGCCGGCCAAAAGCCATGGAAGCCTACGGTTGCGACGAAGCCGGCCACGCCGCCAACCAAGCCGAAGCCACTCCTTGCATCTCCTTGGTGCCAACCGTCAGGTGCTGGTGAGAAGCCGACGGCGACCAAGACGACGAAGAAGAATGCATCGACCTTATCTGCTGCTAAGGGCCCCTCGCAGCCGAAGCCTGCCTCGAGGGCAGACGCACCTTACAAGGGGCCGCCCCTGTCGGTGTTGATTCGCGATTATTTCTACTAGCTTTTGGTTCTGGTATGTGTTTGCGCTTCGCATGGACTACTGAAGAATAGCTTTTGGTTCTGGTATGTGTTTGTGCTTCGCATGGACTACTGAAGAATAATGTTTCGCATGTATGAGGAGTGGACTGTCAGTGTAATCGATCGATCGACTTTTCGTGTCATGGAATGAAAAATATTCTAATTGGCTGGTTAATTGTCTTGTCGTTGCCATCTAGCATATTTATAGTTATACACATAGCCTAGGCAGATCATATGTGTATAACTATAAATATGCTGGATAATTAACCTGGAATAGAAAATCTGCCCTTTTTGGTCGAGTGTCTGACAGACACGCGTTGTGGCCTTGGTTTGGTTGGCTACAATTTTTTTTACAGCAAGTACTGTGGGGAAGGCCCTCACTGCGTTTCGATTCGCTACATATATACTCCGGAGGAGTGAGTCGGACGCGGCGTTTTGGGTAGTATGCCTAGCTAGTAGTACTATCTACACTGTCCACATAGGTGTAGGGATCCGTGTATGCCAGGTTCTGCCAGGGTCAGATGAATTATACAAAATAGAGGGCTGGCGGTCTCCGGTTGATGACCATTTTGCTGTACGGACGGTACCAGAAGTTAGCAAAAATCTTGTACTGGTGGTCCAAGATTTTCGTTTGGTGACAATACCTTGCACAATTGAAGCACGACAAGTTTGAAAGAGACTTTGGGGCAATTAATATGACAGTATTTAGCATGACCATCCCATGTATTACACGGACCTATAAGCACTATGTCAGTACATTCAGTGAAGCATGTGCTAAATAGAAAAATACTATCTATTTCTAGGGAGAGGCGTTTTGCCTCCTGAGCTCATATGCTCCTGCCTCACTAAATTTGATTTAAAACATTTCAAAAAATTCTGAAATAATTTGGAGACAAACATATACAGGTGCTGTACATGTGTGCAGAGTTTCATAATGAAATGACATTTCTATTGGACTATACGAAAAAAACAAAATCAGTACTCTAGAAACTACAATTTAAAATTTCATTTTGGCCACTATTTTTTTCACAGAGATCAAAACAAATGTCATTTCATCATGAAAATTTGGACATGTCCACAAAACTTGTATATTTTTGTCTCCAATTTTTTTTCAGAATTTTTTAGTTTTTTACTATATTTTTAGTTTTTTGTTATTAACCAGTAGCATTTGAGCTCGTGTGCTGAAGTGAAATTGAGTGCGGCCATATGGAGGCCGAACTCCAGGGAGCTCGGTTTTTAGAAAAAAAGTGAAACTATATTTTTTCGTTTTAAAAAATTCTGAAAAAATATGGTTGTAGATAATATTTGGATCGCCACTGTTAAAAAAATCAATCACAAATTCGCCGATCTAGGGAAAAAAGACAAATGTGCAGATCTGAATCGGTGAACACCGTGCAATCTCAAAAAAATTGAAATCTTGCCAGATTTGTTACTTTTGCTAGCTTAGAATAATAGGAATTTAGTCTTATAATTTTTCACACTGGTGGATCTAGGTATTGTCTACAACTATGATTTATTTCAAAAAAAACTGGAACGAGAAATTGCGGATTCAGTTTTCTTTGGAGAACGGAGCTCCATGGAGCTCGGCCTCCATTTGGACTTTCCGAGTGAATTTCCGCAATTTCTAAGTCTATTATTTCCTATTAAAACAATAGTGCATCTCTAGGATGGTTGCCCCCTTATTAGTATACATGACAGATGGATAACAAGCATGTTCTTCTCGGACACGGTGTTTTGACTCGTGGGTTACATACACCCGTTTTGAAAAATGCATTTTAAATACTTCATAAAAATGCAAAAAAAAAATCGGGTGTACATCCCGATATTCTATGCACGCACAAAAAAGTTTTGGGAAAAAAGACATTTTTATGGGCTGTGTGAAAACACAAAAAATATCTCGTGCAAAGTCATTTTATAGCACCAGGAATTGTCTTTTTTACGAAGCCCACAAAAATGTATTTTTTCTGAGTAACTATATGTGCAAACATAAAATGTCTGGATGTACACCCAGTTTTTTTGTAACTTTCTAAAATATTGAAATGCAATTTATGGGTACTGGGATCATATGCTTCAACCCCCGAAACTGATTTCCGGTTCTCCTCATCTTTACATAGTTCGGGAAACTCGTAATTTAGGCTTCGATGTTTTGTAATGATTGTTTAGTGCTTATACTCTATTTCTACCACTATCAAGTTCGGATCATGTTTATTCATTAGAATTGAACTTTTGTGACACTTCTCAAAAGTGCTCTAGTTGAATTGATTTTTGAAGGAAGTGCCCCCCAAAGGTTTATTGCTATTGGGGCATTTTAGAAGAAATGTCTCTATAGCCTATATTTGGAGGCATTTACAAAATTACCCATATTTTTTAAATACATTTTAGAAAGTGCCCAAACCAAAGTGCCGCTAAATCTACACCGTGGTGTTGTGCCCGTTCCGACGTAAACGCTGCCGCGGAAGAGGTGAGATTTCTTGTTTCCCATTACCCAATCATGTTTTCTCCGGAAAACACTTTTGGCTCCTGAGCTCCAATACTCCCTCTACTTAAAAAAATCCAAAGATCATATTTATAAGTTTGATAATAATCTGAAAAATATCCTGCATATTTCCAATGAGTATGCCACAAGCGTTCAAAATATTGATTTGAAATACTCTATATTCTGAGCTACAAAAAAAATGACAAATATTGTAAATTTTGGAGTTTTGAAAGTGTGTACATTTAGATCCACATATTTGTCATTTTTGTGTAGATCCGAATAGAACGTATTTCAAATCAATATTTTGCACATATGTGGGACATATCATTAAAAAATGTTGTATTTTGTTCAGATTTTTTTGAAATATACATATAAATATGATTTTTATTTTTTTAAGTACAAGGAAATCTCTACTCTAGTTCCTCGCCTTATTATTTCCGCTGGCTGTAGGTTTGCGATTCTGGTGGAGCGGTGGTGGGAATTAATGATGCTGCAGACATTGGTACAAGACCAGCTTGTCACGGTACAGAAATCGGTTCAGATCTTGTACCGTGAAGCACTTCCTTCCACCGGGTACAGAAAATGTCCCTGCAGCCGTGGGTCCTACTACCGGAAGAGCCATGATATACTGCGTGAATATATTTACCAATACTACTTACACGTCGGGGATCACGAGACGAAAGAATGGTAGAGATAGTAAGATCAGCTGGACGTACGAGCCAATGTGGATTTCCGGTTAGTGACTGTCTTCTGCTATTCGGAAAATGAACAGACTCATTTGAATTTCAAAGGAATTTCCAGAATTTTCATACGTTTCATGTAAGCATGGTTTTTAAGTTAGAGCTCACTCAACTCTAATCCCGTTGAATTTATATCGTGATTCGTGCGATATGTTATTTATATATTTAATTTTTTTTCAGTTGCACATGGATTGCACATAGTTGCAACTGAGATTTCTCAGTTGCATATGGATTACACATGAGTTGCATATGCAACTGGATGACATCATCTGAGTGAGAATTACTTTAATTCTCACTCGATTGAGCCCTAGTTGCTCCCTTTTAATTAACCGGAGAACACTTTACGACTTTAGACACCGCCAAAAAAAAGAAACACGCGCACCTCATCCGGTGACAAGAGAGTACATGAACTCCACGCTCACGTTACCAGAAGCACCTGCGGTCCGACAGTTCCCAATGGACACCGGCAGCAAACCCAGATTCTTCCTTTCCCAAAGTTGTTGCAGTTTTCTTGTCTTATTACATGTAACAAGCCAGCCAGAGCGAGCCAAACAATGCTCAGTGTTTTCCTTGACGCTGGCGTGAGCACACTTAGCCACTAACTAGCTAGCGTCGTCACCAAGAGGAGCAGGTCCGTTGGCATTCAGCCCTGCAACCAGGAGGGAGCATGAAGACGAGGCATGAACCGTTGCTCGGGTGTCATCATGCATCCACGCTCCAACCACTCCAGAGGCCAGATATATACAAGCAGAGGATGCCAAGAACCTGGCTGATTAAGCTCCTTAAGAGCGGATGAGGATATTTATGCTTGTGCGCCTACGAGTCTTGCTACCGATATGTCCATGCAATTAGACAAAGATGATTCGTGCGCTGCTTGGCGTATGCTAGCTGCATACTTTTTTTTATAAAGGGAATATATTAATATCAAGATGATATTAATTACATCCCGCCTCTGCAACAACATAACGACTAGAAAATTTTAGACATCAAGGATGCACACAGCCAAAAAGCAAAAGAAGAAGAAAAAAAGACCCCGCCGAAACAAACAGAGCCTCGCAGAAACAATAACACCGTTAGTGGTGACGACACCTCCTCTCCGAAATATCTGCTCCAACACGAAGCCTCCAAAAAGGTAACAGTGAGCAGCACCGTCGACGTCCGGTCTATCCAGCATGGTCAGATCCTGGGTTTTCACCTAGAGAAGGTCCAAGCTTCAGATAATGCCTCCAACAAGGAAATGACTAGCGAACCACCATTGCCAGGTACAACCCCGAAGGTCAGACCTAGTACAACAGTGAACTTTGAGAGAAGGTAAGAACAGGAACATAATGAAGAATAACGGATCTTGTACTGGAAATATTAAAAAATGCAAAGACTGTAAATCATGTCTTTTCAGCTTTTTCAAGCCAACATTCGGTGGAACAATGCCAAGCCGTTACGGTGTATTGTGGACTGAAAACTGTATCTAGAAGTTTGAGAATTTAATTTATAGTGTGTGTTCTACTATCGCACATATCAAGATATCCACCATATACAGTTCTCTTTTTTGTATTTGTAGTGAAAGATGATTCTATAAAATTAGTTTTGTGCTAAAAAAATGCTAACATATCAAAGTTTGTTTTAGAAACACTGAAATGATTACAAAAATGTGTACTCTATCATTCGACAGCAAGGTTCTTGAACTATCATGAATTCTGATGCACCAACTTTAAAATCGATGTCATATCAATACAGATATATAATTCAAACCAGACAAAATCTACTTTTACATGTCAGGAAATGCATTAAGTTATCAAGCTTGTACATGAACGTAATGCATAGCAAGGACAAACAAGGTTGCAATCACAGATTTACCAAGTAGACACAAAATAGGACATACTTGAAGAAGTAGGACATACATAGTAAGCACAAGTTATATTGCCTACTACAGTTTTGATCACCACACTGAGAAAAAGTAAACAACTGCAGGATTGATGCTAAAGTTGAGGAAACCAGAAACACAGCAAATAGAGTAAACCGTGGAGAGGGGGAAAGGTGATAAGAGTGGCAAGGCAATGGCTGCTCGCGCATTATTGGTACCATTGTCTGTTACGGACTGGGACTGAGACAAGATTTTGATTTCTCTAGTTGACTATTTGTTAGTCGCTTCAATTTCTTCAATAAGAACATTCCACCCAAAGTACCAACATGGGCCTATTTGTCCTCAAGAAAATTACCCTGAAGGTAGGGGCAGAGCCAGGATGTTATAGTAGGTCCAGCTCAATACCCAGTGAAACTTTGCTAATCCCGTACTAAATTGCTAGTACTACTATCACTGTTTGGTTTTATAGCACAAGAATCGGCTGCCTAAGCGCACCCCAATTGAAGAATCCTCCTAGGCTGTTCGTTGCTCGCCCAACCCACCCAGGGAACCAGCTTTGGTCCCATGTAAACTCAGCCCTAGCTACCTCAATCCACACCCACCACACACTGATAATGGTTTCCTCCACCCTGAGCTTTACGAGAACCAGCAGTCTCCATTAATCCCAACATGCCCCGTATGCGTGAAGGGTTACATGGCACCCAACCTTCCACACAGGCGAGATCAGCCCCAATATCCTATTCATGGAACGAACCCTAAGGATTGACACCAGCTTAAGGGCTGACTACTAGGTAGCTTCCATGGACAGCGATAGTTGGATCCAAAACACAGCGAAAAAGTAAACATCTGCAGCTTTGATGATAGACTTGAAGAAACCCAAAACACAGCGAATACAATAAACTGTGGACAAGAACATTCCACCCAAAGATGATAGAGTGGCAAGAGAATGGCTGCTCGCACATTATTGATACCATTGGCTGTTACGGACTGGGACTGTATTTGTTAGTCGCTTCTATTTATTGAAGAAGAACATTCCACCCAAAGTACCAACATGGGCCTATTAGTCCTCAAGAAAACTACCCTGAAGGTAGGAGCAGAGCCTGGATGTTACAGTAGGTTCGGATCAATCCAGTGAAACTTTGCTAATCCCGTACTAAATTGCTAATACTACTATCACTGTTTGGTTTCATAGCATGAAATCGGTCACGTAAGCGCACCCCAATTGAACAATCCTCCTAGGCTGTTCGGTGCTCCCCCAGCCCACCAGGAAATCAGCTTTGGTCGCATGGAACCTCAGCCCTACCTCAATGGCTCAATCCACACCCACCACACAGCGATGATGGTTTCGTCCAGACAGAACCATCACCCTGACCTTCACAAGAACCAGCAGTTCGCCATCAATCCCTAAATGGCGAGATCAGCCCCCATATTCATGGAACGAACCCTAAGGATTTACACCCGCAAAAAAAGGGCTGACTACTAGGTAGCTGACACGCACGGCGATAGTTGGACTACGGGAGGAGGAAGAGTGCGATTTGTCGATCGGAGGCTCACCGGATTTTGCTGTCGCGCGGTGGCGGTCGCCGGAGGAGGAAAAGCGGGCCTCGTCGCCGCAGCCTCGCCCTCTGTTTTGTTCCGTCTCTCCCGGATCCAAAAAAAACGGACGGAGTCGAACCGGGAGTAGAGTCTATAATGTGCGGAGGCCCGCCGTTCGGCTCGCCTGGAAACAGGCCGGACCTTAGTCGAGTGGGCCTCCACTGACGTAATTCTACTGGTCCAGTCCAAATTCTTCTGGGCCAAGAAGCCCACTTCGTAATTCCATCTTCCGCATTAACGTTTCGCGGCTATTGGCGCTGAATTTTTGACAGAACGGACCACTTGCTGGAATGAAATGCCAAAAAGGACCACCCTGCGAACGGATTGTCAAAACTACCGTGGCGGCACGTTCCCCAGGCGACACGTGGAACGTGCCGCCACTGTCGGAGGCGGCACGTCCTGGGACGGAATCTGCGCGCTCGAGGGAACGGAGAACGGAAACGTGCGGGCCCTGCCGCCTCTGCCGGTGGCGGCACGCTGAGCTGTAACGTGCCGCCTCGGTGGGTGGCGGCACGCTGAGCTGGCAGCGGCGCGCAGTTCCCGCCCTGCTGCTTCGCCTGTCCGCGCGTACAGGCGCCTGACCGCGCCGATTTCGAGTCTGCAGTGTGACTGATTAGCACGCGCCGAAAGCAAAGGAATCGTGCTGTAGCTGAGTGAATCCGGTCGGAAATTTTGGAGGAACCTGCCAGGAATCCTGCATGCGCGCGGGAAAGTGAGTTTCTTTCGTTATTTTCGTCTAATTTCCCGCTTAGTTGTTCGGCAGAGTGAGCCTATAAAATGTGCACTGAACCATACTCGAAGCAAGCTTTTACACTGCTCTAGTTGTTACTAAAAAATTTAGTGACCATGAGTTTGCCTTGTTCGGACCAATCTATTAGACCGAAGAAGATGAAGGATGCGAGCCTTCCTCCGGGGGTGGAACTTGTGCGGTGTTGGTGCGGCAGTCCATGCAAGGTGAAGGAGGTGACCGACTTCTCCGATAAGTTCGGAATGAAGTTTTTCATGTGTCCGAATCATGAACATGATCCTCCAGTAGCAGAATCGCCGTATGAGAAGCCTCCGGTATGTTTTAATCATGATGAACAGTCAAATATTGTCGTGTTCCTGTTGGTGTTAATGAATGTTTATTTTTTGTGTTTCAATCTCCTTCGCCCCTATGCCCGTATTATCGTTGGATTGACAAGAAGCAGCCGGAATGGGCGGTGCGTGAAGTAAATGACAGGCTACGACGTGCATGGGCTAGTCTGGATAGGGAGGAGCGCCAACAGAAGGCTGAAGCACGGTTGAAAGCGCAGCAAGATAGAGAGATGAAAGAATATAAAAAGGAGAAAGCACATTTCTTTAAAGAAATGGGGAGGAAAAATGATGAAGCTAGACTCCGCATGGAGGATATAAAAATGAGGAAGAACGACAACGCAAGGAGGCCCGTGAGGCTGAAAGACAGAGACTGAAAGAAAGGGCTCGGCAGGCACAGGCAGCAGAAGAAGCCGGTGATAGGAAAGGAAAATATCCACGTTGGACTCAGTAGATGTACGGGCAATTTATTTTAATTGTCGTAACTGGTTGTATCTTAATTTCAGTTGTACTTGTTAATTTTAGAATGTTGATGTATCTTAATTCAGTTGTAGTTTGTATTTTAAGTATTAAGATGTACTTCATTAGAAGTTGTACCGTGTGGTAATTAAATATTTGGTCTGCCGTGTTTTTTAAATATTATTTTTAATCGTAATTTGAAATATAACACGCGAATTAAAATTATTCCAAAACTAGTGCTCCCGCCATTTTATGACTGGCTTGTTTTTGCGACCTATACATAGGTCATACATAGGTTCATACACACGAGTAATCTAGGTTCATACACACGAGTAACATAGGTTCATACACACGAGTAATATTATGAAATGTCTAAAATTAACATAAATACAAATACGTCTCACATATAGATAGAACCTATGAACGACGTTGACGCTGTTTTTTGACTGGCTTGTTTTTGCGACCGGAAGGTTCATGACGATTTGGGGGTTTATGTGCACGTTGACCTCGGCCTAACTGCGGCACATCCACCTCTGGCTCTATCTCCTGGGTGTCCGGAGGAGTCTGCAATACGTGTTGAGATTCTGAATAATCTGGTATTAAGAAGTTTGGGGGCGTAATCATAGGCCTGCTCATAGGTGCCATACAACCTCTGAAAAATGTCCTCCTTCGCACGTCTAGCCTTGCCGTAACTGACAGGGAAGCCAATAATATCTTCCGCTGTTGTTTGCAGTGACTTAATACCCATGTTTATATTTTCTTCCACCGCCGCCATCATGATATTTGCCACATATTTAGCTGTGACATTACAGTGCTCAGAAAGAGACCCAACTAATTCGCAACTATGCGGTACTATTTTTGAGATATGCCAGGGCTGACATACCCCAGGGCTCTTGCGAGCGATCACTCTCCCCATACATCCATCAGCGAAATCTATGCAGATCACCTTCAACTGACTTCTGTCAGACTGCTTCACTCTATGCTGACGAGATATGCTCATGGCATACCTCTTAATGGCCTGGTCAGCAGAGTCTTTGTCTGGGAATGTCTGCCCAACCATCAGACTTGCCTCTCCAAGGCCCGGAACAGAGCGAAATTCATTGCTGATGGTCATAGTCTCTAAGAACTTAGGATCCATTGGCGCAGCAACCGCCCTCTGACGAGGACCATCACCTTCTTCGTCTGAGGACGACGACGAAGAAGAGTGACCATCATCGTCATGATCTAGCGCCTCCTGCAGTCCTTGAACATGTTCGCTCAAGTCAACGACTGCAGACCAATATCCAGGGTCAACGACCGCCGACGGTACAACATCGGCGGTCGTGGGCTCCAAGGGGCCGGTGTTGGGGTCTGCGGTGAGGGCCAGCTCGACCTCAGCCGGACTGGTACTGCATCCGGCTTCATCAGTAGCAGAAAGAAACTGCACATACACCATGGGCTCACCAAACATGGCGGAATCAGGTGTGCTTGCAAAGGTCATATACTTTTGCCAATGAGTTTCATTTTTTACCTCCCGCAGACCCCAGCGGGCAACTTCCCCATTTGTCCCTCCTACGCAGACGAAGGCCTCGACGGTCATCTTCATCCCACGCATCGCGTGACCAAAATTCACGCGGATGCGTTTTCTAACATCCGCAAAACTTTTAGTCACCATTCCTTTAATCACAACTTTCATTGACTCGCAGTTTGATACATTCACACCGCTAATATCGTCGCGTACGACGTCCCCATAGAACACACACAAATTTTCCATAGTACCTACCCAATAACAAATTTACAGAAACAGAATTAATAGCTTCCTACCTTAATTATATTATATCCATAATACTGAAAAAATAATAGTACCAATATTTTTTATAACGAAAATATATTAAGAACTTGGAAAAATAGTGCCATCAACTAAATTTACTAACGAGACCACTAAAATCATTCAACTATTGAAATAATACATCGCATGGCTAATTACGAGCTCAAAAATTAACTCATTTACATATTGCATATCAAAATAAATACATGCATCGTATAGTTCGTACCTTGATCTGTAACTTCTCCTTTCAGTTCAAAGACAACACTAACTCTACAAGCTAATCACCTATACTTAGTGATACTACTAAGGAGATGAGGAGAGCAGAGGAGTAGAACCAGCGTCGTCAGAAAGAATGAGAGAGCAGCCACAGCTAAGCATACGATATAAAAAGAGAGGAGGGGAGCAGGAGGCAGGATTCCCGGAAGTTTCCCTCCAAAATTGCATGCTTTCGACGCTGGTGCTGTCCCATCGCCTGGGAATCAGCTGCCTCGAAATCAGGGTAATCAGGTGCAGTGCAGGGTGTCGGCAGCAGGAGCAGCGCGGGAATCGCGGAGCTGCAGGACGACGCAGACAGCAGGAGCAGCGCGGGCAGGGGCGTGCCACGTCATCCTGCCGCCTTTGGGGATGGCGGCACGTGCCACGTCAGCGTGCCGCCACGGTGGGTGGCGGCAGGGCCCACCACCCCTCCGTTTCCCGTTCTGCAGCACTGCATATTCCCGTCCGGCAACGTGCCGCCTCCGACAGTGGCGGCACGTTCCACGTGTCGCCTGGGGAACGTGCCGCCACGGTAGTTTTGACAATTCGTTCGGGAGGTGGTCTTTTTTGACAATTCACTCGGCGAAGTGGTCTAATCTGTCAAAAATTCATTGGCGCTCTCTCTCCGGCGCCGCGCGCATGCATTCGTCGCCGTCCGGTGGAGTTCCCGGGAACAAGAAGCGTCGCGTGGTCGCCGCTTCGGTCACCGCGCCCTGTAATCAATCCATCCACTAGCTTATAAGTACTCTCCCGAGAGGCACCGAAGCCACCACACCCACCTGCGGATCCACACCGCATTCCAATCCATGAACAGGCCCGGGGCAACGGCGGGCGAAGCCGCCGGCCAAAAGCCATGGAAGCCTACGGTTGCGACGAAGCCGGCCACGCCGCCAACCAAGCCGAAGCCACTCCTTGCATCTCCTTGGTGCCAACCGTCAGGTGCTGGTGAGAAGCCGACGGCGACCAAGACGACGAAGAAGAATGCATCGACCTTATCTGCTGCTAAGGGCCCCTCGCAGCCGAAGCCTGCCTCGAGGGCAGACGCACCTTACAAGGGGCCGCCCCTGTCGGTGTTGATTCGCGATTATTTCTACTAGCTTTTGGTTCTGGTATGTGTTTGCGCTTCGCATGGACTACTGAAGAATAATGGTTCGCATGTATGAGGAGTGGACTGTCAGTGTAATCGATCGATCGACTTTTCGTGTCATGGAATGAAAAATATTCTAATTGGCTGGTTAATTGTCTTGTCGTTGCCATCTAGCATATTTATAGTTATACACATAGCCTAGGCAGATCACCACCTCAGCATATCTGCCTCAGCATAAATATGCTATGTGTATAACTAAATATGCTGGATAATTAACCTGGAATAGAAAATCTGCCCTTTTTGGTCGAGTGTCTGACAGACACGCGTTGTGGCCTTGGTTTGGTTGGCTACAATTTTTTTTACAGCAAGTACTGTAGGGAAGGCCCTCACTGCGTTTCGATTCGCTACATATATACTCCGGAGGAGTGAGTCGGACGCGGCGTTTTGGGTAGTATGCCTAGCTAGTAGTACTATCTACACTGTCCACATAGGTGTAGGGATCCGTGTATGCCAGGTTCTGCCAGGGTCAGATGAATTATACAAAATAGAGGGCTGGCGGTCTCCGGTTGATGACCATTTTGCTGTACGGACGGTACCAGAAGTTAGCAAAAATCTTGTACTGGTGGTCCAAGATTTTCGTTTGGTGACAATACCTTGCACAATTGAAGCACGACAAGTTTGAAAGAGACTTTGGGGCAATTAATATGACAGTATTTAGCATGACCATCCCATGTATTACACGGACCTATAAGCACTATGTCAGTACATTCAGTGAAGCATGTGCTAAATAGAAAAATACTATCTATTTCTAGGGAGAGGCGTTTTGCCTCCTGAGCTCATATGCTCCTGCCTCACTAAATTTGATTTAAAACATTTCAAAAAATTCTGAAATAATTTGGAGACAAACATATACAGGTGCTGTACATGTGTGCAGAGTTTCATAATGAAATGACATTTCTATTGGACTATACGAAAAAAACAAAATCAGTACTCTAGAAACTACAATTTAAAATTTCATTTTGGCCACTATTTTTTTCACAGAGATCAAAACAAATGTCATTTCATCGTGAAAATTTGGACATGTCCACAAAACTTGTATATTTTTTTCTCCAATTTTTTTTCAGAATTTTTTAGTTTTTTACTATATTTTTAGTTTTTTGTTATTAACCAGTAGCATTTGAGCTCGTGTGCTGAAGTGAAATTGAGTGCGGCCATATGGAGGCCGAACTCCAGGGAGCTCGGTTTTTAGAAAAAAAGTGAAACTATATTTTTTCGTTTTAAAAAATTCTGAAAAAATATGGTTGTAGATAATATTTGGATCGCCACTGTTAAAAAAATCAATCACAAATTCGCCGATCTAGGGAAAAAAGACAAATGTGCAGATCTGAATCGGTGAACACCGTGCAATCTCAAAAAAATTGAAATCTTGCCAGATTTGTTACTTTTGCTAGCTTAGAATAATAGGAATTTAGTCTTATAATTTTTCACACTGGTGGATCTAGGTATTGTCTACAACTATGATTTATTTCAAAAAAAACTGGAACGAGAAATTGCGGATTCAGTTTTCTTTGGAGAACGGAGCTCCATGGAGCTCGGCCTCCATTTGGACTTTCCGAGTGAATTTCCGCAATTTCTAAGTCTATTATTTCCTATTAAAACAATAGTGCATCTCTAGGATGGTTGCCCCCTTATTAGTATACATGACAGATGGATAACAAGCATGTTCTTCTCGGACACGGTGTTTTGACTCGTGGGTTACATACACCCGTTTTGAAAAATGCATTTTAAATACTTCATAAAAATGCAAAAAAAAAATCGGGTGTACATCCCGATATTCTATGCACGCACAAAAAAGTTTTGGGAAAAAAGACATTTTTATGGGCTGTGTGAAAACACAAAAAATATCTCGTGCAAAGTCATTTTATAGCACCAGGAATTGTCTTTTTTACGAAGCCCACAAAAATGTATTTTTTCTGAGTAACTATATGTGCAAACATAAAATGTCTGGATGTACACCCAGTTTTTTTGTAACTTTCTAAAATATTGAAATGCAATTTATGGGTACTGGGATCATATGCTTCAACCCCCGAAACTGATTTCCGGTTCTCCTCATCTTTACATAGTTCGGGAAACTCGTAATTTAGGCTTCGATGTTTTGTAATGATTGTTTAGTGCTTATACTCTATTTCTACCACTATCAAGTTCGGATCATGTTTATTCATTAGAATTGAACTTTTGTGACACTTCTCAAAAGTGCTCTAGTTGAATTGATTTTTGAAGGAAGTGCCCCCCAAAGGTTTATTGCTATTGGGGCATTTTAGAAGAAATGTCTCTATAGCCTATATTTGGAGGCATTTACAAAATTACCCATATTTTTTAAATACATTTTAGAAAGTGCCCAAACCAAAGTGCCGCTAAATCTACACCGTGGTGTTGTGCCCGTTCCGACGTAAACGCTGCCGCGGAAGAGGTGAGATTTCTTGTTTCCCATTTCCCAATCATGTTTTCTCCGGAAAACACTTTTGGCTCCTGAGCTCCAATACTCCCTCTACTTAAAAAAAAATCCAAAGATCATATTTATAAGTTTGATAATAATCTGAAAAATATCCTGCATATTTCCAATGAGTATGCCACAAGCGTGCAAAATATTGATTTGAAATACTCTATATTCTGAGCTACAAAAAAATGACAAATATTGTAAATTTTGGAGTTTTGAAAGTGTGTACATTTAGATCCACATATTTGTCATTTTTGTGTAGATCCGAATAGAACGTATTTCAAATCAATATTTTGCACATATGTGGGACATATCATTAAAAAAATGTTGTATTTTGTTCAGATTTTTTTGAAATATACATATAAATATGATTTTTATTTTTTTAAGTACAAGGAAATCTCTACTCTAGTTCCTCGCCTTATTATTTCCGCTGGCTGTAGGTTTGCGATTCTGGTGGAGCGGTGGTGGGAATTAATGATGCTGCAGACATTGGTACAAGACCAGCTTGTCACGGTACAGAAATCGGTTCAGATCTTGTACCGTGAAGCACTTCCTTCCACCGGGTACAGAAAATGTCCCTGCAGCCGTGGGTCCTACTACCGGAAGAGCCAGCCAGCCATGATATACTGCGTGAATATATTTACCAATACTACTTACACGTCGGGGATCACGAGACGAAAGAATGGTAGAGATAGTAAGATCAGCTGGACGTACGAGCCAATGTGGATTTCCGGTTAGTGACTGTCTTCTGCTATTCGGAAAATGAACAGACTCATTTGAATTTCAAAGGAATTTCCAGAATTTTCATACGTTTCATGTAAGCATGGTTCTTAACTTTCACGGGTTTTTAATTAACCGGAGAACACTTTACGACTTTAGACACCGCCAAAAGAAACACGCGCACCTCATCCGGTGACAAGAGAGTACATGAACTCCACGCTCACGTTACCAGAAGCACCTGCGGTCCGACAGTTCCCAATGGACACCGGCAGCAAACCCAGATTCTTCCTTTCCCAAAGTTGTTGCAGTTTTCTTGTCTTATTACATGTAACAAGCCAGCCAGAGCGAGCCAAACAATGCTCAGTGTTTTCCTTGACGCTGGCGTGAGCACACTTAGCCACTAACTAGCTAGCGTCGTCACCAAGAGGAGCAGGTCCGTTGGCATTCAGCCCTGCAACCAGGAGGGAGCATGAAGACGAGGCATGAACCGTTGCTCGGGTGTCATCATGCATCCACGCTCCAACCACTCCAGAGGCCAGATATATACAAGCAGAGGATGCCAAGAACCTGGCTGATTAAGCTCCTTAAGAGCGGATGAGGATATTTATGCTTGTGCGCCTACGAGTCTTGCTACCGATATGTCCATGCAATTAGACAAAGATGATTCGTGCGCTGCTTGGCGTATGCTAGCTGCGTACTTTTTTTTATAAAGGGAATATATTAATATCAAGATGATATTAATTACATCCCGCCTCTGCAACAACATAACGACTAGAAAATTTTAGACATCAAGGATGCACACAGCCGAAAAGCAAAAGAAGAAGAAAAAAAGACCCCGTCGAAACAAACAGAGCCTCGCAGAAACAATAACACCGTTAGTGGTGACGACACCTCCTCTCCGAAATATCTACTCCAACACGAAGCCTCCAAAAAGGTAACAGTGAGCAGCACCGTCGACGTCCGGTCTATCCAGCATGGTCAGATCCTGGGTTTTCACCTAGAGAAGGTCCAAGCTTCAGATAATGCCTCCAACAAGGAAATGACTAGCGAACCACCATTGCCAGGTACAACCCCGAAGGTCAGACCTAGGGTTTTCACCCCGAAACTGGGACGGTGATAAAAGAGCGCCGCAAATAAAGGAGAGGGCCAATGTCACCCCCACATGGCGAGAACTGCTGCAAATCGCGGCCAGCTGACCGCCAGGCACACAAACACGACTTTCTAATCCATCACGATCCCTGCCACCGCCAGCACTTAGCTATCTTACTCAATATGAGCATGGAATCCTATGACAAACGGACCAGCTTGACGTAGCCACTTCCGCCAGACCCATAGTAATCGCGGCTGATTGTCGTACATGCCATAAGGTGTTGACGAAAGTGGATCTTGATGACGCCAAAGTCCTCATCCTGAGGCCACTGGAGGATTATGCACTTTTACGAGCAACATATCACAGAGCCAAGAAGCGGCAGCCTGAAGCACCGCCTGCCATGGGTCGCTCCATCCGCAAGGGTTCATAACTGCGGCGATCTTGGATCTTGGACGACCTTGGCAAGAGAGGCGGCGTGCCGCTTTGGGTGGTGCGGCCATGCCAGGCCACGCCGGGAGTGCTGGCGGCGAGATCATGTCCAGCGATGCCAGCACTAGCAGGTAGATCAGATTGAAGCCGGATGGATGAGGAAGACGACGAGTTGCTAAGGCCCGAGATTATTAGGAGTCCTCCGGTGGTTCTGCCGGCACAGTCGCCGCCCACACAGCCGAATAAGCCGACGAACACATGTAGTCTCCCGACGCCATCACCCACCGCTGATGAGGGGCCGCCACTCCAGCATCCATCCTCGGCCGCCTAGAGCAAGAGACGCGATGGTCCCTGCTGCCCTTTAGGCAAGCAGAGCCCGCTGCCACCGCGGTCCAAGCCGGCGGCAGCGGCGGCTCGGCGTCCCTGCGGAAAAGCCCCGGGCGAGGAGAGAAGATCTCCCCCGGGCCGCCCCGACGGATGGCACAGGGACTGGATAGCGAGTAGGGGGAGGCGCAGCGCGGGGAGGTGCTGACGGCTGCGGCGCCGCAGGGCGGGGCAGGAGACGGCGGCTGCTAGGGCAGGAGGCGGCTCTGTGCTAGGGCATCTAGCCCACAATGTGCTAGGGGAGGAGGCTAGCTGCATACGTAGGTAAGTGGACTTATAGTTGGGCACTTCCGCACTTGCATTGGCCGATCATGCAGTCACGGTACCTTACTAAGAAGCTGAGTAATTTTCTTGTTCTTTCCAGGATAATATTAAGCTTCACTTTTGTGAAAATTGTGATACATTGTGGGCTAGATGTCATTATTATTTTTGTTTGTTGCATCATACTAAAGTTGATAGCTCGACACCTTTAGGCTACTCACAGTGGCTATTACATAGACTTGTAGCATTCATATGATACTACCTTCATACGGGGTAGTAATATATGTGTGGTGTCATATTATTAGGGTGTAGACTTATTTTGTATGGTAATATGTGATGTTACGGACTTACGGTAATATATTATCTTATCACAACCCTCTCTCCTTATTAAATACACGTCACATCATCTTTTTTGGCTGCGTGACACTTATGTTACTACCTATGTTATTCCCATTATGGGTAATCTTAAGAATAGTACTTGGGGGTTGTATCAGTCATGGCGTCCTCAAACTTCCCTGCCGGAACCCTTAAGGGCTCCTTTGATTTGGAGGAAACATGGAGGGAATTACATTGTTAGGAAATATTTCGCTAGCTGCTACTGTTCATTCCTTTGATTCATATAGGAAAGATGCAAGGGAAAACTAGAGGAAATTTTCCTACACATCGCACTTTCAAGGCAAAACATAGCTAAGCTAATAAAAAAAACTAGAGGAATTTTTTCCCTAGATTCTACTCTTTGTTTCGACTCGTTTTTTGATAAAGGATAATATATTAATACCAGGAAGATATGAAATACGCCTAAACTCTTCATCAACTTAATATCAAGAGCAATTCAAGATATCGAAGATTCACATAGATTAACTATTAAAAAACAATAACAATCCAAGGATGCCAGTTATAACCGAAAGGCCATGCTAAGGGTTTTTGCCCCTCAGCTCTAGTCCGATACTCAAGGAGCACCACCAAATCACAACAATGATGTGATGTCGCCTCTACTTGACTGCCATCCCCATTCCTTCTATCCTTGACACTTCCAAACACCGATAGACACACAAACACCAAAACTTACCTACTCGCGACAGAGGCCTCCTCGCCGCCGCGGCGGGCCCAGCCAGAGGTATGATGGCGACGAAGGCCTGCTAAGAGGCTAGAGTTGTGACGGTCTGCTTGCCGGGCGCGGCGACCTGGGTGACATCCCTGTGTCACGGTGTTGGATCGACTCCTCTCTAGGATAGGACGTCAGAGGCACATAGATCATGTGTGGTGGATCACTGGTCATACTCTAATTTCGTGACGCGGGTTTTGGGCCTCTCAGTGTTTCGGTGCGATGCAAGTTGCGACACACGAAAAGAAGGTGATACGTCTCCGACGTATCTATAATTTTTTATTGTTCCATGCTTCTTTTATATCAATGATATATGTTTTTACTATCATATTATATCATTTTGAGGCATTTTATTGGACTAACCTATTGACAAGATGCCTAGTGCCAGTTTCCTGTTTTCTTCTATTTTGTATTTCAGAAAATCCACTTAAGAAAATATACTTGGAATTGGACGAAAATTTACGGAAATTATTTTTACGCAACGACGAAGACGGAGTCCGGAGGGCGACCTCACGGGGCCACCAGGGGCCAGGGGCGGCAGGCCAGGGTCTGGTGTCCGGTTGTTTTCCCCTCCTTTCCTGGTGTCCGGTGTTTTCTCCCTCCGGGTAGTAAATCATGCAAAGTAAGATAAAACAACATTAGAACAATACTATAATATAAAATATATTAAAGAATAAGTGAAAATTATGATATAAAATAGTGATGCAAAATGGACGTATCACCGTCTAGGCACGTCTCGACTACATCGAGCATGTTCTGACCGGTTGGTCGGAGATGACCCCCTTTATGCCCCCCACCCCACAGCGCCGTGCTGGGATGGGCAGGTAGAGCTAGAGTACCAGGGCGGCTCCACAGCTTCTTCCCCACCACCGAGATCGGTTCGCTGCCTTTAGATTTTTTCTCAGAGTACGACTTCCTCTCCTTCGACTCAGACGTCGCGCAGAACTGCGGCGAGATCTACCATCGCCTCTCGGAAGAGATGTCGGTGGCACGATCGGCACCGCCACCACCTCAACCTCCACAAAGAGATGGCCGGGTAGTGGCCCGAACCAAAGTGGCCGCCGCATGAGATGCAGTTCGTCATCGAGACATCCTTGGCACCGCCACCTGATGTCTACTACACGCTTCTATTCTTGTAGACTTGTTGGGTCTCCAAGCGTAGAGGTTTGTAGGACAGCAGCAAATTTACATTAAGTGAGTAACCCAAGGTTTATCGAACTCAGGGAGGCGTAGGTTGAATGTATCCCTTTCAAGCAACCATGCAATTAAGATACAAGAAGTCTCTTGTGTCCCCAACACACCTAGTACAATTGTCAGTTGTATATATGCACTAGTTCAGCGAAGAGATAGTAAAATGCAAGTGATATGGATGTTAAAACGTGATTTTGTAATTCTGTAGTAAAAATGGCAGCAAGCGAAGAAGTGACAAAAGTGACTTAAAATGGTGATTCAATTCTTGGAAATAAGACATAGGCTTCATACTTTCACTAGTGGCTAACTCTCATATTATTAACATAATTAAACACATGATATGCAAGGTAGACGTTACTCGAAAATCATTCTTTCGTGAACCAAATAGGATGAGAATTGCGTAGGGCTACAAAAAGCACACATTAAAGTTCATATTCCACATCTAGGAACAATGCACGCTGTCACTTTCATCATCAAAAGATAGTACTAACAAACATCACAACCTATCTCTTGAATAATCTCTTTCTAATACATCCACGGCACGCGCGCTGTCACTGTCGCACCATGGAGATTATACTAAACACAAGCATCAAGAAACCTCATGATCTATTGAACCCAACAATAAAGAACAAACTCATGATACTAGATAACACCACTTGAGCAACATCATATCCTTTACACAAAGGGAAACATCATGTATTCAACTATATCAACGAATCTCATGATCATAGCGAAGATCACATCATGTGAGAGAGAGATAACCACATTGCTACTCGTACAAGCCTCAGCCCCGACGAGGGACTACTCCCTCCTCATTATGGCAAGCAATGGTGTTGATGGAGATGGATTCCAGAGGTCGATCCCTGTCCCAGCAGAGTGCCGGAACAGGATCAATCTGACCCCCGAAACTTATCGTCGATGGCGGCGGAGCTCTGCTGTGTTTCTGGGAAAATCCTTCGGGGGTTAGGATTTTTTCGTCGGGGGCAATTTATAGGCCAAAGGACGTCGTGAGGGGGTCTCCGAGGGGCAGCCGTGGGTGGGACACGCCCCTGGGCTGTGGGTCCCTCCCGGGGTCGCCCTTCTGGCTCCGGTCCTCATTTCCTCAATAAAAAATCATTGTAAATTTTCGTTCAATTCCGAGAATATTTTCAGAATTAACTTTCTGCAACAAAAAAGGGGAACTGACATTGGGCATGTTGTCAATAGGTTAGTTCAATTAAATGCCTCAAAATGATAGGATAACATAGTAGAAACATGCGGAATTGATGTAAAACAAGCATGGAACAATAAAAAATTATTGATACCTTTGCTTGGAGGAGGATGCCGAGGAGAGGTAGTGGCCCGAACCACGAGTGGCCGTCGCAAGAGATGCAATTCGCCATTGAGGCATCCTTGGCACCGCCACCGCTGAAGTCAGTGTTCCGGATGCTCGTCCAGACAACACCAATAGAGCACATCCGAACGAGCATCCAGACACGCTGTATTGGCACCGGAAATGGAAATGCTCTATCACCACCTGCGACTAAACAAGCCACCGTATGCATGCATTGTACTTTTCCGGTACATCAGTCAACACTGGTCACATGCATACATGTGCTACTACAGTGTACAGACCACGGTACTAGCTAGCTCGTGTTTTAGCACACATGATACATACTCCCTTCGATACATAAAAAGTATTGCCCACTTAGTACAAAGTTTGTACTAACTTAGTATGAAATGGACGACATTTTTTATGGATCGGAAGGAGTACATTTTTGTACCGCTTACAGCATGCACGTAACAATAAAGAAAGGAAAAAAACACTCAATCGTTCACGCGATATATATATAGCCAGAGCAGCATCGATGACGTGTAACACGGTTCCGACACCTCGGATCCTTTCTACTCTCCTACTATACATACACTTTTCGTACGACGCAGCGAATAATACAAACTCAGGTGCGATCGATCAGTTTATCAAGCGCGTTTAGCGCTAACAAAACGTACGTTTTAAGGGAAATGACAAGCAAATCAAAGTGCAAAAGGCGAAGCTGGCGATGCCCCATATAAGCTCATGTCATCTCAGCGCCAGAGCAAAGGAGGATAGCGGGAGTGGTTCGATCGGGGCAGTTGGGTTGTGTGTGTGTTGGAACGGTTGGCCTCGCCTTCCCTTTTCGCCCGCGCGCGCCATTTGCTTGCTATATCATCCTCCCACGCCCCCCACCACACTCACACAACCACTGCCCGTACGTCCCACTCCATCCCCAAGCTCTCTCTCTCTCTCTCTCTCTAGCTCTTTCACCCCTCTCCTCTCCCACGCCCTCTCGCCCCAAGTGACTCTGAGCACGATGCCGAGGCCGTGGAGACCGATGCTGGCGTCGGCCACCAAGTGCTGCAGCGCGGATCAGGACGCCGTGGTGGCCGCGGGGGCCGGGAACGGGCTCGCCCGCTGCCGCCCGGCGCGCTCCGAGTTCTCGCGCCGCCTCGCCTCCTTCCGCCGCCTCTCCTCCATGGCCAACAGCCCGGCCACCACGCCCACGGGCGGCAAGGACGACGACGGCGATCAGGTGGCCGCGGGGGAGATGGGCGTCGGCCCCATGCAGCTGCACTCCTTCAGCGTCAGCGAGCTCCGCGGCGTCACGCACGACTTCTCCAGCGGCTACCTCCTCGGGGAGGGCGGCTTCGGCACCGTCCACAAGGGATTCGTCGACGCCGGCATGCGACCGGGACTCGAGGCACAGCCCGTCGCCGTCAAGCAGCTCGACGTCGCCGGCCACCAGGGACACAGGGAGTGGCTGGTAAGCACATGCATGACATACTACCCGTGCACATGCATGCATGCATGGTGTAACAACTCCAACTAGCTAGCTGCCTAATTTGATTCCTTTCCTGCTACGGAATATATCCTACCGACTCCAACTAATTCGATTCCGCGTACGTGCGTGCATCAGGCCGAGGTGATCTTCCTCGGGCAGTTCCGGCACCAGCACCTGGTGAAGCTGCTGGGGTACTGCTGCGAGGACGAGGAGCGGCTCCTGGTGTACGAGTTCATGCCGCGCGGCAGCCTGGAGAACCACCTCTTCCGCCGGATCTCCGCCACGCTCCCCTGGGGCACCAGGCTCAAGGTCGCCGTCGGCGCCGCCAAGGGGCTGGCCTTCCTCCACGGCGCCAAGCAGCCCGTCATCTACAGGGACTTCAAGGCCTCCAACATCCTCCTCGACTCGGACTTCACGGCGAAGCTCTCGGACTTCGGCCTTGCCAAGATGGGCCCCGAGGGGGAGGAGACGCACGTGACGACGCGCGTGATGGGCACCCACGGCTACGCGGCGCCGGAGTACGTCCAGACGGGCCACCTCACGATGAAGAGCGACGTGTACAGCTTCGGCGTGGTGCTGCTGGAGCTCCTCACGGGCCGCCGCGCCATGGAGCACGTCCCGGGCCGGACCGCGCGCGCGGAGCAGACCATCAAGCTCGTCGACTGGACCCGCCCCTACCTCGCCAGCAGCCGCCGCCTGCGCTGCATCATGGACGCCAAGCTGGCCGGCCACTACTCCGTCAAGGGCGCGCGCGCGGTGGCGCACCTGGCGGTGCAGTGCACCAGCGCGCAGCCGCGGGACAGGCCCGGCATGGCCGCCGTCGTCGAGGCGCTCGAGCGGCTGGAAGGGTTCAAGGACATGGCCGTCAGCGTCGGGCTCTGGCCGACAGCGCCCGTGGTGGCCGGGAGGAACGCGCTCTCCGCCAAGTTCCGCGCCGAGATGAAGGGCGCCGGTGGAGGTGTCGGTGTCGGCGTCGTCGCGCGGCGGAAGAGCGCGTCCGCCAAGCTAGCTTGATCACATGTACCCGTCACGTAGGTCTGTCTGCCTGCCACGTCGTCTTAAGTAGCACGCATTGAGTGTGCGCCCGCCTGTTGTGTATGTACGTGTGTATATAGTGTAAGATCGATTTGCGAACATTGCGTGCGTGGTGATCGAGCAGTAATTTGAGGAGCTTAATTAATTAATGGTGATTATTATGGAGTGCGTGTTTAGTCTAGGTGCAATCCTGCCATCAGGCAGCTCGATCCATCATGCATACATACTTCAATACTTGTATGATTTTGTATCACGAACTCAGGATGAGCTAGCTGCGTTTCTTGTGCATTTCGCGGTGAATTTTCTTTGGCTTCTCGTATCGATCGTTCCAGTGGAGGAATTTTGGGAGCTTTCTTGCGTCGTCTAGTACGTATCAGTGTACTACACTGTTCAAAGCCCTGGATTCAGGAACGAGACATCGTTTGCTGTGTTGCGCGCCGGCCGTTCATTTTCGCTCCGGGAGCTTCGACGCAAATGGCACCGGAGCTCTCGAATACTACGCACGTGCCAGTGTCGCGGACGAGTCTCCCGCGTGCACACAGACATCAACGAGAAGATTCTTCACTCGTGAACCTGTACCTTTCTCCAAACTGAATTAAGATCCGTGGCGCGCGCTCGCGACAAAGTCAGTCTGATTGTCTGCAGACTATCTCCCGGCCAGAGGATCGACGAGACGACGCACACGGCCGGTCGTGGCGCAGTCGTCGCACCTCCGTAGCCCAGCAGCTTGCCTCCCCAAGATGGGGCATCCTGCAACTCGCAGGTCGCTACCGGCGCCCGCCCCGTCGACGACGTCGGCGTCAGCGGCTCCACCTCCGCCGGGCAGAAGGTGCGGAGATGCCGTCCTGCTTACTCTGGCTACGCGAGACGACGACGGCGCTGGGAAGGATATGCGCTCGACCGAGCTGGGACGAGACAAACTAGGAGCTAGCAACAAGACTTTTTTTGCTTTCTTGACTTGACTCGATACCTGGTCACCACGCGCGGCTGGCCTGCTTTGATCGTCCGGCCCCCATCCTTTCCGGGCTCATCTGGCGGTCCGCGTATTTTTTACCAAAACTATCCTCCGCAGAAACTAAATCTAAATCTGGCCCCGGCGAAACAAATTCTGAATCTGGCTCCTGTTTTCCGAGACGGTACCCGAACAAATTCTTATAATCCTCTATGATAAACAACCACTAAAATGGGCTATCCCACCATCCTCCCCTCATATTTCTCTAGTTGGAAACTAATTTTCTTTCTATGCTTCCCATTAGTAATACGATGTGTTGGGGCGTGCTGAGCGTCCCCCGGGGGACCGGAGGTTTCCAGCCCCCGGGTTCCCTGAGCAACACGTATCCCCTTATTTGTTTTCAAATTCCGTAATTGCTACAATGGTGCAAATAATGGTCCGCTGTAGCAAAATTAATGTGCTATTGTAGCAAAAAAAATATTCGAAACACAAAATAGAAAAAAAAAACCACGAGACAGTGAACTCGCTGGAAACGTCGCGACGTTGCCGGAGACTTTGTAGAAAAAAATATGCTAATGTAGCAAACATAGCAAAAAAGTTACGCTAAATTTAGCATACCCGACTTTGCCAGAGACTCGCTGAGAGACCTCGTCGGAGAATTTCGTCGGAGACCTCTGAGCAAAACTTTAGGCTATTGTAGCAAAACCACAAAACGGTTGTAGCAAAAACAAACTAGAATTGTAGCATCATTGCAGCAACCTTTCCCCGGTGGATTAAAAACGTATAGAAAATCATTGTAGCAATTCGGAGACATCAATGTAGCAGACAAGAAAAGACTAGATAGCAAATCGGAAAAGGGTATGTAGCAAAATTAGCACCCACGGCCACGAAAAACAGCACCGCAGGATCCCATTGGTAGCAACGCCTTCTGCTGCTGGAGGCATTGTCGTCGACGGGTGGGAGCAACAACAACATACTTCCGTAGCACCGCCGGCCACCGGCGCCGTCCACGGTTTGCAGCACCGGTCGCTGCTCGTAGCATCGCCTCCCACCGCTTGAAGCGGCAACACCACCATTTACGGTAAGCCTCTTGTTGTAAGTGTCGTGGATGGTGGTGCACGAATCGGCATCAGGGAGGGAGAGGTCGACACTCGACGACGCGGGAGCCTCTTGCGGTAAGGGGACCGGCGGCGTGCACGGCGGGAGGTCGGGGCAGGAGGTCAGCGGCGAGGGCCCTCGGCCAGGACAGCGGTGGCGCGGGACCTCGCAGATCGGTGGTGGCGCCTCCGTGCAGCTTGATCTCGGTGATGTTTCCCGGCACGTAGGAGAAGTTGGCCTGCTCGAACTTCGGATCGCGGCGAAGGACGAGGAGCCACCATGCTCGGGCTTGAGGTTGGGGCGCTTGGCGGAGCGGCAGGCGGCGGGCGCCATGGGCGGACGGAGTCAGAGTAGTGGTTCGAGAAAAAAAGAAACCGAATAAAGGGAAAGAACGAGTGGAGGAGAAGGCCTGTGAGAAGATAACGCTTCAGGTGGTGGGCCCTCCATCCCCCCGCTGTCTCTACGGTTCAGGACACGCGGCGCGCAACGGAGCAGGACGATCGCGAGACGCGATCCCCTGGACGAACATGAGCGTTTCCCAAATATTTAGTACTATTCCCGCCCTCGTGAACATGCTTCACTTTGGCGCGTTGAGCCTACTTGGTCTGTTCCACCATAATCTAGCAATGCTCTTCACCAGTAGTGTAGCAAGGATTTTCCTACGCCCCAGGCCACCTTCCTTGCCCTGTAGCTGCAGGGCCGCACTGCACAAGCCTCATGCCCTAGGCCAAGGCCATCGTAGCCTTAGCCATGTCTACGCCACTGCCCTTCACGAATGGATGGGGGATGGCTGCAGAGGCATGTTGGGCCAGAGTTCAGGGGGCAGGGGATGGGCCAAATTCATATAAAGGACAGCTAAGTTCTGATAGAGCGAAGCGAGGCCCGTCGTCAGAGGCTTGGGCCGAAGCGAACTGGTAACTATACGGTACGAGTTGTTACCAACTTGGATTAGGGTTTCGCTTTTACCGACTTGGGTCAGGTCAGGACCACTATAACTACATCTTGTTAGCCGTCGGTTTGGGATAAGTTCATTGTTGTAAATCCCTAGCGTTTGTAACCTCACCCGATATAGTGAAGTTTTGCTTGCTGGCGCCCGTGGTTTTTTCTCTTCCTTGTTGAAAGGGTTTTCCACGTTAAAATCCTGTGCCCCGTTGGTTCGATCTCTTTTGTTCATCATTTAGTTGCCTATCGTTTATAACAAGTGGTATCAGAGCCCTGTTACAGATTAGGGTTTTGCGATGGTATCAATAAAGTTTGATCTACCGTTGCTAGACTACAAGACGAGATTTTCTCTGTGGAGAGTCAAGATGCGTGCGATTCTATCGCAAGCTTCGGATCTTGATGATGTGTTGGACGGATTCAGAGAAAAGGACGCGGAGTCGTGGTCCCTTGAGGAGAAGAAGAAGGACCGTAAGGCTAGTCTATGATTCATCTTCATCTATCTAATGATATTCTGCAAGAAGTGTCGCAGGAGAAATCCCCTGCAGCTTTGTGGGCCAAGCTGGAATCGATCTTCATGTCTAAGGATCTAACCAGCAAGATGCATATGAAGATGAAGTTGTTCACGCACAAGATGCAATAAGGTGGTTCGGTTATGAACCACTTATCGATCTTCAAGGAGATCGTTACCGACCTAGTGTCGATGGAGGTAAAATATGTAATGGAGATTTAGCTCTTCTATTGTTATGCTCGGTGCGTAGTTCTTTTACAAATCTATGAGATACCATACTATTAAACCGTGATGACCTAACCCTCGCGGAAATATATGAGGCCCTGCAGACAAGGGAAAAGATGAAAGTTATGGTACAGTCTGATGCATCGACCTCCAAGGGCGATGCATTGCAGGTTCGAGGCAGGCCCGAGCAGAAAACCTATAATTTCAGCCGAGACAAGAGCAAGAACGGTCTAGGCCGTTCAAAGTCCAGAGGCAAGGATAAATTCTGTAGGTATTGTAAGAAAAATAATCATGTCATTGATGATTGTTGGAAGCTGCAGAATAAGGAGAAAAGAAACGGTTCATATCAACCGAAAGGTAAATCTGATGGTGATGGTAAGGCCTTTGTTGTCTCCGTTGATAATAGTTCTGGTGGTGAATGCTTAGCTGTTTTTGCTACATGTGTTTCTCGTGATGATGAATGGATTCTCGATATTGCATGCTCGTTTCATAATTGCTGTAACAAAGATTGGTTCAGTTCTTATGAGTCTGTGCAGACTGGAGATTTTGTGCATGTGGGGAATGACAACAAATGTCACATTGTTGGTGTTGGATCGGTTCAGATCAAGACCCATGATGACACGCACGTCTACTGGAGTGAAACACATACCATCCATGGCGTGAAATTTGATCTCGCTCAGTACCCTTGATTGTGACGGGTACAAGTACGTCGGAGGGAATAGACGCCTGAAGGTATCCAAAGGTTCTCTCATTATTATGATAGGTGATATGAATTCTGCCAAGTTATATGTTCTTAGAGGTAGCACTTTGTCTGGTTCCATTGCTGCTGCTGTTACTAATAACGATCCAAGTACAACTAACCTTTGGCATATGCGTCTTGGATACATGAGTGAACTTGGTATGGCAGAATTGATCAAGAGAGAACTTCTGAAGGGCTGCACAATGAGTAAGCTGCAGTTCTGTGATCACGGTGTGTTTGGTAAGCATAAAAGAGTTAAGTTCAATGCTTCCGTTCATACCACCAAAGTTACACTTGATTATGTACATGCTGATTTGTGGGGGCCTTTACGTAAGCCCTCTTATGGTGGCGCTCATTGCATGCTTACCATAATACCATCATTGATGATTACTCTAGAAAAGTTTGGCCTTATTTCCTGAAAACTAAAGATGATACTTTTGTTGCTTTTAAAGAATGGAAAGTTATGATTGAAAGGAAAACTAAGAGGAAGTTGAACTTGCTTCGTACTGATAATGGTGCCGAATTTTGTTCACATGCTTTTGATGATTATTGTACGCGGAAAGGCATTGTCAGGCATCACACTATCCTGTACACGCCTTAGCAGAATGGTGTAACCGAGCGCATGAACAGAACCATCATCTCCAAGGCTCGCTACATGTTGTCCAACGCTCACATGAACAAGCGTTTTTAGGCTGAGGCTGCCAACACCGCCTGCTCCTTGATCAACAGGTCACCTTCCATCCCACTAGACAAGAAAACTACTATTGAGGTATGGTCTGGTGAGACTGTTGATTATTCACAACCGAGAGTTTTTGGTTGCACTGCATATGCTCATGTTGATAATGGAAAGTTAGACCCTAGATTTGTTAAGTGTTTGTTTCTTGGTTATGGTTCCGATGTAAAAAGATATAAGTTATGGAACCCTGAAACTAAAAACTCTTTTTTCAGCAGGAGTGTTGTCTTTAATGAATCTGTTATGTATCAGGATAGTTTGTTGACTAATGGTGTGTCAGATTCTTCTGATGAGGACGAACCATAGCTTCGTTTGCATGTGGACTACCTAGTTGAGCAGGAAACTGAAATTGTTGAGAATAATGTTGTTCCGCCTTCACCACCTGTTTTGCAGCAACCATCACAGTCTATTGCAACTGACCGTCCAAAGAGAAATTGTGGACCTCATCCATGTTTAATTGAAGAATGTGATGTTGTTTACTTTGCTTTGAGTTGTGCTGAACAGGTGGAGCATGATGATGAACCAGCTACATACACTGAAGCTATTGCTTCGGTTGATCATGAAAAGTGGATTGGTGCGATGCAAGAAGAGATGCAATCGCTTGAGAAAAATGGCACATGGGATGTTGTGCGCTTGCCTAAACAAAAGAAGGCCGTCCGCTGCAAGTGGATCTTTAAAACAAAGGAAGGTTTGTCTCCTAATGAGCCTCCAAGGTTTAAGGCAAGGTTAGTAGCAAAAGGTTTCAGCCAAATTCCCGGTGTTGACTATAATGATGTGTTCTCCCCAGTTGTGAAGCATAGTTATATTTGTGCATTCTTTAGTATTGTTTCTATGCATGATCTTGAGTTTGAGCAGTTAGATGTGAAGACTGTGTTTTTGTATGGAGATCTCGAGGAGGAGATATACATGGACCAACCTGAAGGGTTTATAATGCCTGGTAAGGAGGATTTTGTTTGCAAGTTAAAGAAGTCTCTTTACGGTTTGAAACAGTCTCCTCGAAAGTGGTATAAAATGTTTCATTCTTTTATGATGTCGCATGGCTTTAAGAGGTATGAATATGATAGTTGTATGTACATGCATTAAATTTGTTGATAAATCGCCTATATACTTGCTATTATATGTTGATTGCTGCCAAGAGCATGAAAGAAATCACTATGTAGAAAGCACAGTTGAGTAGTGAGTTTGAGATGAAGGATCTTGGTCCTGCTAAGAAAATACTAGGTATGGAAATTTCAAGAGACAGAAAATCTAGGTTGTTATTTCTTAGTCAAGAAAATTACATTAAGAAATGTGTTCATCGTTTTAACATGCATGATGCAAAGTCTGTTAGTACATCTATTGCTCCTCACTTCAAGTTGTCAGCATTGCAATGTCCTAGTGAAGCGTTCGTGCACTGGAAAACAAAAATTTTCCTACGAGATGCGGAATAAAAAACCCAACGGATCTAGATCTATTAGATAAAGGTAGCGAGAAGGAGATCCAATCTACTCACCCTCGAAGAACAACCAAGAGTATTTTGTCGATGCAGGGGTTGGTATGTCGATCCCCGCAACTAGACTTGTCTAGTCGCGAGGAGATGTATTATCCCGCGAACAAGATCCAATCCGACGGAGCACCGCACGAGCAGCATCTCCGTGGTATCCACGCGTTCAGCTTGATGTAGACTTCTTATCCTTGATCCCGCAAGCGAGGAAGAAGTGGCTCGTGAGATTCCAGCAGCACGACGGTGTGGTGGTGGATGTGGTGGAGAAATCCCGGCAGGACTTTGCCAAGCGGCTGCGAGAGAGAGGAGGGAGGTGGGAGAGGGAGGCGGCGGCTAGGGTTCTCCAGGGTCATGCCCCAGCCCTCCCTTCCCTCTTATATAGGCGTGGGGGCAGCCTTGGCCCCTCCTCCAAGCCCTAGGGCCGGCGGCCAAGGAGGGAACTTGCCCCCCAAGGCACCTTCTAGGGTTTGGGTTGCCTCACACTTGTTTGGCCGCATGGGCCTTTGGGGTCAGGTGCGGATGGCCCATGTGGGCTGCTGCACCTCCCCTTGGTCCATGTGGGCCCTTCCAGGTTCGTGGCCCCAAGGTGGGCCCTCCGGAACCTTCTAGAACATTCCAATACTCTGCCGGAAAAATCCTGAACTTTTCCGGAAACCTGAAAACTACTTTCCTTATATGAAAATTTATCTCTGGACTCTTCCAAAGCTACTCCCGATATCTAGGATATCATCCGAGACTCCAAATCAACATTTTATTACACCATGTATTATGTCACTAAATCCCTAGCTACATCGAAGTGTTAAGTGTGTGACTACGGGTTCGAGAACATGTAGACATGATCTAATAAATAATCAATAGCGGAAACGGGGATGTCCATATTGATTCCTACATATTCAATAAAGTTCTTTATCGGTTGAACCATCGGAAATTCAATTAATCCCATATATGATTCCCTTTGTCTCACGATATATCACTTGCTCGAGATTCAATCGTCGATATCGGCATACCTAGTTTAATCTCGTTACCGGCAAGTTCTCCTTCCTTGTTTACATATAATAGGATCCCCGTGACTAACCACTTAGCCACATGCTTGCAAGCTTTATGATACTATACTACCGAGAGGGCCCAGAGATATCTTCTCCGTCACATGGAGGCATAAATTCCAGTCTTGATTCATGTCACCCAACAAATACCATCGGAGATACCTAAAAGTCATCTTTATAATCACCCAATTACGAAGTGACGTTTGATGTCCACAAAGCATTCCTTCGGTAAACGGGAGTAACACAATCTCATGGTCTAAGGAAACTATACTTGATATATACTAAAAGCGTTGGCAATGAAACTCCGTGACACGATCAATTGTTATGCTTTAAATGGGTCTGTCCATCACATCATTCTCCCAATGATATGATTATGTTATCAAGTGACTTTAACAAGTCCATGGCTAGGAAACCTTAACCAACGCTTGACTAACAAACTAGTCATAAGAGGCTTACTATGGACACTTTGTTTTTTATATTCCCCACATGTATTTAGTTTCCGGTTAATACAATTATAACATGGATAACAACAACAACAAAGCCTTTCAGTCCCAAACAAGTTGGGGTAGGCTAGAGTTGAAACCCATAAGATCTCGAAACCAAGTCATAGTTCTGACACGTGGATAGCTAACTTCCACGCACCCCTGTCCATGGCTAGTTCTTTGGTGATATTCCAATCCTTCAGGTCTCTCTTAACGGACTCATCCCATGTCAAGTTTGGTCTACCACGACCCCTCTTAACATTCTCAGCCCACTTTATCCTTCCAATATGTACCGGCGCTTCTGGAGGTCTATGTTGTATATGTCCAAACCATCTTAGACGGTGTTGGACAAGCTTCTCTTCAATCGGTGCTACGCCTAGTCTTTCACGTATATCATCATTTCGGACGCGGTCTGTGTCCACATATCCATCTCAACATGCGCATCTCTGCTACACCTAGCTTTTGGATATGTCGCCTCTTAGTTGACCAACATTCTGCGCCATACAACATCGCAGGACGGATCGCCGTCCTATAGAACTTGCCTTTTAGCTTTTGTGGCGAGGACGCTCGAAGCTTGGCGCCACTTCATCCAACCAGCCTTGATCCGATGGCTCACATCTTCATCGATATCACCATCCTTCTGCAACATAGACCCCAAATATCGAAAGGTGTCTTTCTCAGGTACCACCTGTCCATCAAGACTAACCTCTTCCTCCACAATTATAACATGGATAATAAACAATTATCATAAACATGAAATATGATAATAAACAACTTTATTATTGCCTCTTGGGCATATTTCCAACACCTAGTACTGATGAAGATATTGAGTACATGTCACGAGTTCCATATTCTAGTGCTATTGGTTCCTTGATGTATGCCATGGTTTGTTCTCGTCCTGATTTGTCATATGCTATGAGTTTGCTCAGTCGATACATGGCTAATCCTGGTAAAGAACATTGGAAAGATGTTCAATGGATTTTCAGGTACCTTCACGACACATCCAAAGCTTGCTTAAAGTTTGGCAAGACTCGTGAGGGACTCGCAGGCTATGTGGATTCAGATTTTGCTGCCGACTTGGATAATAGGAGGTCCCTCACAGGTTATGTTTTTACTGTTGGTGGATGTGCTGTTAGCTGGAAGGCTACCTTGCAGGCTGTTGTTGCACAATCTACTACCGAGGCTGAGTACATGGCTATTGCTGAAGCATGTAAAAAATATGTTTGGCTAAAAGGTCTGCGTGCTAAGCTTTATGTAGATGATACTTGCATTAACCTGTTTTGTGACAGTTAGAGTGCTATTTACCTTACTAAGGATCAGATGTTTCATGAGAGAACAAAGCACATTGATGTCAAATACCAATATGTGCGTGATGTTGTTGCACAAGGTAAGCTGAAGGTATGCAAGATAAGTACTCATGATAATCCTGCTGATATGATGATAAAGCCAGTTCATGTTGCTAAGTTTGAGCTTTGCTCAAGCTTAGTTGGTATCACCGTTTAGTCCAAGAGGCTAGTTGGCGCCGAAACTGTTTTCTTTGTTGTTTCTGGATGAAGGTTCGTTTCATGCTACAAGATGGAATTTGTCTCAAGGTGGAGTGTTATTTTGTGGTGATCCAAATTTATATAAAGAGCAGCTAAGTTCTGACGGAGCGAAGCGAGGTCCGTCGCCGGAGGCTTGGGCCGAAGCGAAGCTGCATGGTACAGTACGAGTTGTTACCGACTTGGATTAGGGTTCCGCTGTTACCGACCTGGGTCAGGTCTGTGTAGCGCCCCGACCCCGGAATTATACACAGAGGCTATGTAAATGGCACAACCATCAATGTATAAAACAAAGATCGAGACTTGTGGAACAAACCGGCACATTGCATGACTCTACGACACAAAACATATAACAACTCATATAAAGAGAAGAATACAAATATTATACAGCAAAAGGATCCCAGATCCAACAATTTATCAAGCGGAAGCGGGTAGTGTTGTCTAACAATAAGAAGCAAATATATGGCCTAAGAGGCCTACAAATAAACATCATCCCAGCCAGCTTGTTCCACGGTCCAAGCTGCCACCTGGGAACCCCAAACTAGTAGTCGATGTCAACGAAGAACCCACCTAGCGGCTCGGTGTCGTCCTCCTCTGAAATACAAATCATAGAGGCAGCAAAGAGAGACTGAGTACGATGTACTCGCAAGTTTAGTAGGGTGATATAGGCCCAATGACTGACGGAGGCTCTAAAGCTTTATATGTATTTCTTTTGCATAAAGCTAAGTTTCATAAACCGAAACATAAATGACACATGGCATTCGTCTACTCAGAATACTTTTCAAAAAGGGGGTAAGAGAGTAACATTTGTCCTCATTGGTTCTCATCGAACCCTTTTATAACCAACCACTCTCATCTCCACCAAGGCACCCCCTCGAATCACCCTCGAGAAAGTGAACCTTTGTCACACGTTGGTTATGCAACCTTTAGCTGCCATATCAATTAGGTTAAGATTCTCTATGATCTTATCGTCTATTCCCAAGTTGTCCATAACCGTGGACACGGCTTTTCGAAAAGATTAACCCTGCAGGGTGTACTATTTTACCCATTGGTACCGTCCGGCTCACCTAGTTGGCCCTCTTCCGGGGAAGGCCGGCGAGCGGGCGCGGTTAGACCTTTACAATGCACGAGGCTTACTCAAGGACCATCAGTGGCGGAAGGACAGGTTCAGCGCTCCCAGCGCCCTGCCCCACCGTCACATCCTAAACACCACCATCCTCATCAATTCTTTTTCCGCTCACACACACGGCAAATGGAAAACTCGAACTAGAGGACCCTTGACAAGCCCCTCACAAATTATTCGGTCAGTAAGGCGCCCATACACCCACCAATGGCAGCACGCTCATCTTGGTTCAAGAGGTAAAGAACTCGCACCTAGGGGCTAGAGTGAGGCGAAACACCATCCCCGATGGCAACTCACCCAAGCCGTCTTAGCATTTTAATTAGCATCACAAATAATCCACCATGCCCGAATCATTCCATCATCATCAACAATTATGGAATTTATAACGGACATAAAGCACCTATTTAAGCATGGCTAAGCATAGCTAGGCATATGAATTCAACAATTCTATCTTTATCTCGGCCAACACTTCAACCCTAGGTTTCATAGGTAGGGATACATGTGATTGGCTCGGGGAAGAACATGCATTCATAGGATATTCTAATATGTACCAAAAGAGACATTTGAACCGCATGAAATATTATGGTGGATAAAATAATTTGATAAAAACATAGGGTGCTAGAATGCCAAGAAGGTTAGGTTATCTCTTGCCTTGCTGCCCGGTCGTGAAGTACTGCTCGTCGGGATAAGTAGAGTGACCCTCGACTCCGGAATCTATCGATACCCAAAAGAATTACAAAGCACACATAAATCACAAGAACACAAGGTGCAATGCTCAATCACATGATGACATGTCAAATTGATGCAAGGATATTATTATATAAATTAACGGCACAATTAAATGGGGAGCCAAATAATTAGTGAAATTATTTGGGATCAACCCCATATTTATCTTGGTGACCACAAACTTATAAATTATCAAATTATTATAGAAGTGGCTCAAATATGCATGAACATGACATGAATGGATAGGATTTGTCATTCCGACCATTTTGGTACCTTATTCATAATTTTCGGAGCACCGATGAATAAATAGCGAATTAAATTAACTATTTGAATTTAAGCCTTTTATCAAGTTATGAAGAACATCAATTAAGTATTTGTGATCATGATGTGACATTAGCATAGTTGGATAGACTTTGAATTGCTGATCAGATTGATATATCATTCCCAAGATTTGACTTAACATTTACAAGTTATTAAACATTCAAATTAACACAGTTTTCCGGAACTTCCGGTAAGTGGGCCGGTAATACCGGTGTAGCGGTACTTCCGGTCCTACTTCCGCTTATGGTTCGAAACATCCAGTACCGAAAAAGGAAGAATAGCCGGTACTTCCGGTGAAGAGTCCGGTAGTTCCGGTTTACCGGTACTGCCGGTGCTACTTCCGCTTAACAACAGAAAAGTCCAGTACCGAAGAAGAAAACTTCCGGCTCTACTTCCGGTTCTACTTCCGCTTAACAACTGAAAGATCCAGTACCGAAATTGATAACCGGTACTACCGCTGCTACTTCTGGTCAATGGAAGTGAGCACGGCCGCGACGGGGGCGCGCGGTGACCACGCGCACGTCGTGCACGCACGCGGCCACGGGGTGGTTCCTAGGGTGCGGAACTAGGCGCATTACACGCGCGGGATGACGGCGAGCTGAGGGGTAGCGGCGCCGCCACATATTGGTCGCCGGAGCGATGGCACGACGGCGGCCGGCGGCGGTGCGAGCCACGCTACGGCGGCTCGGTACTAGAGAGGGAGAGGAGGAGAGCGAGCGGGCTCAGGAGGATCGTGGGCTCACCCTGAGCGTGAGTAGCTGCCCGACGGTGTCGGAGGTGGTCGAGGACGGCGTCAATCGGCCCGGAGGAGCAACGGCCGGAGGCGGAGGAGAATGAGCGGCGGCGGCGGCTGAGGGATCCCCGGCCCGATTCCTTCGGTGGGAAGGGAGAGGACGACGAGACGAAGCCACGACGGCGGTCTTCACTCGCGCTGGGGTGGCCGGAGCTGGCGGCGGCGTGCTCGGCAGCCACGACGGCGGCGACGAGCGGGAGCTCGATCTAGGGTTAGGGTTTCGGGGGCACGCGTGGGGAACGGTTAGGGGGAGAGTGAGAGAGCAGGTGCGGCCGTGGCGTTCCACTTAACCCTAGGGGCTCTGCTGCGCGTGGGGAGCAGGTGAGGGCGGCCATGGCGACAGTGCACGCCACATGTCGCCACACAGGACGACGGCGCGCCGGAACTTCCGGTCACCGGACCGGTAGTTCCGGTGATTAAAACAAAACAGAAAATGGCTTTTCTATTTGGGCAACAAAACAACCCCAGAAAATATACAAAAATTCTGGGAACCTCTCCACAAGACAAACAAGTCACCAAACAAATTATTTGGACTTTTGAGCAAGGTGGCAAAGCTCACAATAACCAAAGCTATGAACCACAGTGTAAGGCCTAAAGAAAGGAAAACACATTGGAGACCAACCATTTGGTTCTTATTCGCTTGAGGTGAACTTAGGAAGTGTGTTGGACCATAAGGTCACCTGTCATAACAAGGTTAGCACCATAGTTGCATTTCAAAGTTTAGAGTTTGGGGAAGGTTTGGCTTCCCTTTTAAACAATGTTTCCAAGGGTGGTTTGTTAACAGAAGCAATTTAAGGGATGCCATGATGCAAACAAGAATGCAAAAAAAAATGAAAAAATTCTTCGTATTTTTCATAACCAAGTTAGGGCTGTTACAATTCTACCCCCCTTACAGGAATCTCGTCCCGAGATTCTAGGCTTGAGTGAAGAAGGCGGGGTATTCCTGACGAAGACTAGTTTCTCGCTCCCATGTGGCTTCTTCCTCGGAATGGTTGGACCATTGGACCTTGAGAAACTTGATGGACTTGTTGCGGGTTTTCCTCTCCGCTTCATCCAAGATGCGGATAGGATGCTCACGATAGGTCAAGTCCTCCTGAATGTCCAATGCCTCATGATCAACCCCACGGATGGGATCCTTGAAGCACCGGCGGAGTTGGGAAACATGGAACACATCATGGACATCCGGGAAATTTGAGGGCAACTCAAGTTGATAGGAGAGATCTCCTCGCTTGGCTAGGATGGTGAAAGGGCCAACATAGCGAGGTGCAATTTGCCCTTGATTCCGAAACGACGAACGCCTCGGAGAGGAGAGACTCGAAGATAGGCCTTGTCACCAATTTCATAGTGGACCTCTTGATGTGCTTGTCATAATAGCTTTTCTGACGGATTGAGCGGCTTTGAGGTTTTCTCGAATGACACGGACTTTCTCTTCGGCTTCATTGATCACATCAGGACCGAAGAGTGNAATCTCGTCCCGAGATTCTAGGCTTGAGTGAAGAAGGCGGGGTATTCCTGACGAAGACTAGTTTCTCGCTCCCATGTGGCTTCTTCCTCGGAATGGTTGGACCATTGAACGTTGAGAAACTTGATGGTCTTGTTGCGGGTTTTCCTCTCCGCTTCATCCAAGATGCGGATAGGATGCTCGCGATAGGTCAAGTCCTCCTGAATGTCCAATGCCTCATGATCAACCCCACGGATTGGATCCTTGAAGCACCGGTGGAGTTGGGAAACATGGAACACATCATGGACATCCGGGAAATTGGCAGGCAACTCAAGTTGATAGGAGAGATCTCCTCGCTTGGCTAGGATGGTGAAAGGGCCAACATAGCGGGGTGCTAATTTGCCCTTGATTCCAAAACGACGGACGCCTCGGAGAGGAGAGACACGAAGATAGGCCTTGTCACCAATTTCATAGTGGATCTCTTGATGATGCTTGTCATAATAGCTTTTCTGACGAGATTGAGCAGCCTTGAGATTTTCTCGAATGACACGGACCTTCTCTTCAGCTTCATTTATCACATCAGGACCGAAGAGTGACCTCTCCCCGGTTTCTGACCAATTGAGAGGAGTCCGGCATTTTCTCCCATAAAGGACCTCGAAGGGAGACATTTGCAAACTGGCTTGGTAGCTATTGTTGTAGGAGAACTCGGCTAGAGGGAGGTACCTTTCCCAACTTTTGCCGAAGGAGATGACACAAGCCCGGAGCATGTCCTCAAGAACTTGATTTACCCTTTCAGTTTGACCATCGGTTTGAGGGTGATAGGCGGTGCTGAAGTTGAGACGGGTTCCAAGAGCCGTTTGGAAACTTTACCAAAACTTGGACACAAATAAGCTTCCACGGTCAGAGATGATCCGCAGAGGGACCCCGTGCAAAGGGAAAATCTGGGCCATATACAAGTCGGCAAGTTGGCTTGCTCGAATATCATCACGGACCGGAAGGAAATGGGCAACCTTTGACAACCGGTCGATGATGACCCAAATAGCATTGTTGCCCTTTTGTGACCTTGGAAAACCGGTGATGAAATCCATACCAACTTCATCCCATTTCCACTCGGGAATGGCTCTGGGGCGAAGGGTGACGGCTGGCCTTTGATGTTCCGCCTTCACTCGGCGACAGACGTCACATTCCACAACATACTCGGCGATCTCGCGCTTCATGCAAGACCACCAGAATTGAGGGCGAAGATCTTGATACATTTTTGTGCTACCCGGATGAATAGAGATGGGTGACTCATGAGCTTCAGAAAGGATCAACTCCCTCATATTTCCACTCTTGGGCACCACTAGACGGTCACCGAAATAGACCACACCCTTGTCATCCACCAAGAAACATGCCGCCTTCCCATTAGCTATCTTCTCTTTGATCTCGAGGATTTCAGCGTCATTTTGCTGGGCGGCCTTGATATCATCCTCGAGAGTGGATTTGATCTCAAGGTTAGCTAGAAAACCCGAAGGAACAATTTCCAGATTCAATTTAGCAAATTCCTCGTGGAGAGCCGGTTGCGCCTTTTCAACCATCACGGTATTGCAATAGGCTTTGCGGCTCAAAGCATCTGCCACGACATTTGCCTTGCCGGGCTGATAATTGAGAGTCACATCATAGTCTTTTATCAATTCCAGCCATCTCCTCTGCCTCAAATTCAGATCCGGCTGGGTGAATAGATACTTCAGACTTTGATGGTCGGAGTAGATCTCGCAACGGTTGCCCAAGAGGTAGGGCCTCCATTGCTTCAGAGCATGTACCACGGCGGCAAGCTCCAGGTCATGAGTTGGATAGTTTTGCTCGTGTGGCTTGAGTTGACGGGAAGCATAGGCGACCACATGGCCCTCTTGCATCAAGACACATCCCAAGCCTTGGAGAGATGCATCGCAATAGACGACAAAGTCCTTGTCGGTGTCGGGAAGGACAAGCACCGGAGTGGTAGTGAGCTTGACCTTGAGGGTTTGGAAACTCTCTTCAGCCTTGTCTGACCACACAAATTGTTTGCCTTTCTTGAGTAGTTCAGTTAGCGCCTTGGCTATCTTGGAGAAGCCCTCAATGAATCGACGGTAATAACCCGCCAATCCAAGGAAGCTTCGGATATCTTTGACGGATTTGGGAGTTGGCCAATCCAGGATTGCCTGAATCTTGTCGGGTATCACCGCTACTCTGGCAGCTGACACCACATGACCGAGAAAGATGAGCTCCTTCAGCCAAAACTCACATTTAGAGAACTTGGCATATAGACGGTGGTCTCGAAGCTTGGTCAAAACAAGTCGGAGATGCTCAGCATGTTCGTCTTCGGTCTTGGAGTACACAAGGATGTCATCGATGTAAATGATGACGAACTTGTCGAGGTACTCGTGGAAGATGGAGTTCATTAGCCTCATGAATGTCGCCGGAGCATTAGTGAGGCCGAAAGACATGACGGTGTACTCATATAACCCATAGCGGGTAGTGAAGGCCGTCTTCGTAATATCCTCCTTTCGGATTTTTATTTGATGGTAGCCTGACCTCAAATCCATCTTGGAGAACACCGTGGCACCAGCCAGTTGATCGAACAAGTCGGTTATTCGAGGAATTGGATACTTGTTCTTGATGGTCACCGCATTAAGAGGGCGGTAGTCAACGACCAGACGAGGAACATTTGTATCCCTCTTCTTGACAAAGATAACCGGGCAGCCCCAAGGTGAGCTACTCGGCCGGATGAATTCTTTTTCCAGCAGCTCATCAAGCTGCTTCTTCAATTCAGCTAGCTCTTCCGTTGGCATACGGTAGGGCGTTTTGGAAACTGGAGCGGTTCCCGGAACCAACTCGATCACAAACTCCACGCTGCGATCCGGTGGCATGCCGGGCAATTCCTCCGGAAAAACATCGGGGAAATCACACACCACAGCGACTTCCGACATATCAGGAGGGGTGATTCCTTCCAGGAAATATAAACTGATCTCCGGCGAGAGAGGAGTGCCTGCGGAAGGAGTTGCAGAAGTTGGGGACCAGTAACGCACTTCCCCATACCTTGGGTGGAACACTGTGACAGTCTTGGCAGCACAATCCAGGTTGGCCTGATATTTTACTAGCCAATCCATGCCTAGAATAACATCGATACCCTCTGACCTCAGGGCTATCAATGAGAACGGAAAAGGGACCGACCCTGCGGCTATTTGAACATCAGGAGATATCCAATTGGTACGCCAACTAGAGCCGGGTGTCTTGACCACTAACGGGGAATCCATCATTGCAAATGGTATTTGATGGTTGTGTGCATATGATATGGATATGAACGAATGCGAAGGTCTAGAATCAAATAATACTGAAGCTGGATATGTATTGATTCGAAGCGTACCCATAAGTACTCCAGGGTCTTCCTCAACGCCTTCAGCCGAGACGTGGTTCAGGCGGCCACGGCTGACGGTGGTAGCCTTGGCGGCTGGGGTAGAGGGTGCTGGTGCAGGTGCTGAGGGAGCCTGTGCCTTCTGGGGACACTCCCTGGAGTGGTGCCCCGGCTGGCCACAAGCGAAGCAAGTGAGCCCCGGTGGTGCAGGTAGTCGAGGACGAAAACCGCCTCCAGCCGCACCCAAGGTCGAGGTAGCTGGGCGAGGCGGAGGTGGCAAGTACCCGGTGGGCTTCGCCGCGAAGGGCGCCTTTGGCACAGCACTGAAAGGCACGAATACCTTGCGCTTCTTGACCTCCGAGGAGGAGGAGCTCTGATGGTCGGTGGAAGCTGGCCTCTTAGAAGCCTCTAGCTCCTTCCTGCCTTGCTCCATGGTGAGAGCCTGGTTGTAGAGCTCTTGGTAGGAGCTGAACTTGAAGGGTAGGAGCTCGTATCGGAGACGAGGTGCGAGCCCCTTGCGGAAAAGGTATTGCTTGTCCTCATCATTCGTCACGTCCCGAGGGGCGTAACGGGAGAGGTGGTTAAACTCCCGTCCATAGGACTGGACGTCCATGCGTCCCTGGGTTAGGTCCAGGAACTCCCGCCTCTTGAGCTCGAGGATGGGCTTGGGGATGTACGCCGCACGGAAAACGGCGCGGAACTCCTCCCAAGTGACAACATGGCCCGCGGCGACCATTGCCACGTGGCTCTCCCACCAAGAGCCGGCGGCTCCTTCCAGCAGGTAGGTGGCAAAGTTGACATGTTCTGCCGCCGGAACGTGAAGAGCGGCAAACTTGCGCTCTATAGCCCGAAGCCAATCATCCGCGTCAAGCGGTTCCTTCGCTTCGGAGAAGGTAGGAGGTTGGGACCGCAAGAACTGGTTGAGAGTGGTGCAGTCCGTATTCCTCCTGGCCCCTTGCTGGACCAGCTGCTCGAGCAACCGCTCATTGCGCAGACGGTTTTGTTCAATTGCCATCATAACCTCCGCCATTGAGGGTGGCGGTGGTGGATCAAGGTTGCTATGTTCCCCACGACGGGTAGGAGCCATTCTGAAGAATTGGAACAACGACAAGTTANTTTGTGTTGATCAAGGCTTTGTGCGGGTTGATCATCACTCAAGGACAAGTGAAGATATGCCGAAGAGAGCGTCTCCCATCTTGGTGTATGGGGGAGCATCAAGTGAATCTTCACCGAAGCGCAATCGAGGAAGGTAGTGCGTCTTGAGGTGATGAAGATCGTCTTCATCGACCTCAAGTGGATTAATGCGCAAGGCAAAGGTATGATCTTGATAGGGTTTTCTATTTTACCGGTCTCGTGTGTTTAGTGAGAGACCGGATTATAGGATAGATAACCGTACTATCAAGAGGGGCTCTCGACTGAATATCGTGATCGTATCGCCGTAGAGAGCACAAACCTTTGCATCCATGCAATCATCTTTATTGGTTCTTATTTGTCTCAAATCGTGGTGTGGTCTTGGTGCTTGTCGTGCTCGTCATGACAAAGCTAAGTTCACCGAAAACGGTTTTCATGCGTCTTCTATTGCGGTTTCGGTATTGGAGATGTTGCCGGTTTATCCATGCGGAAGATTTCTCTTTTCCATTTCTTTGCAAAATCTCCATTGCTTGTTTGCCATTTTCAAAGGTAGCATTTGTAGTCCTCTTTCCAACAAAATTGGTTTTATTTTATTCGGACGTCAATTGCAAAAGTTATAGAATTTCCGGTTTGCGAAAATGAGTTTTTAACCTTTCCCCATTTGGTTTATAATATTTTCTTGGACTATGATGTTTCTCTGCATAATCTTGTTGTGCTTGTTGTGACGATTCCAACGAGTCCAAGATTATCGAAAACGGAGTTCGTGGGTGAAAGTTATTGCATTTCCGATTTACAAATGGGAGCCTTTTCCTTTCCCCATTTATCTTTATATTATATTCTTGGACTATGATGTTTCTCTGCATATTCTTGTTGTGCTCGTTGTGACGATTCCAACGAGTCCAAGAATATCAAAAACGGAGTTCGTATGTGGGAGATATTGCATTTCTATTTCGGAAAGTTTTTTAGACAGATTTTTAAATAAAGGAAAAAAAAGGGGGCGCAGGCCGGCTGGCCTGGCCGGGACTGTAGCGCCCCGACCCCGGAATTATACAGAGAGGCTATGTATTTGGCACAGCCATCCATGTATAAATCAAAGATCGAGACTTGTGGAACAAACCGGCACATCGCATGACTCTACGACACAAAACATATAGCAACTCATATAATGAGAAGAATACAAATATTACACAACAAAAGGATCACAGATCCAACAATTCATCAAGCGGAAGCGGGTAGTGTTGTCTAACAACAAGAAGCAAATATATGGCCTAAGAGGCCTACAAATAAACATCACCCCAGCCAGCTTGTCCCACGGTCCCAAGCTGCCACCTGGGAACCCCAGACTAGTAGTTGACGTCCACGAAGAACCCACCTAGTTGCTCGGTGTCGTCCTCCTCTGAAAACAAAATCATAGAGGCAGCAAAGAGAGACTGAGTACGATGTACTCGCAAGTTTAGTAGGGCGATATAGGCCCAATGAATGATGGAGGCTCTAAAGCTGTATATGTAGTTCTTTTGCATAAAGCTAAGTTTCATAAACCGAAATATAAATGACACATGGCATTCGTCTACTCAGAATACTTTTCAAAAAAAAAGGTAAGAGAGTAACATTTGTCATCATTGGTTCTCATCGAACCCTTTTGTAACCAACCACACTCATCTCCACCAAGGCACCTCCTCGAATCACCCTCGAAGAAGTGAACCCTTGATCACACGTGATTATGCAACCTTTAGCTGCCATATCAATTAGGTTAATATTCTCTATGATCTTATCGTCTATTCCCAAGTTGTCCATAACCGCGGACACGGCTTTTCGAAAAGATTAACCCTGCAGGGGTGTACTATTTTACCCATTGGTACCGTCCGGCTCACCTAGTTGGCCCTCTTCCGGGGAAGGCCGGCGAGCGGGCGCGGTTAGACCTTTACAATGCATGAGGCTTACTCAAGGACCATCAGTGGCGGAAGGACAGGTTCAGCGCTCCCAGCGCCCTGCCCCACCGTCACATCCTAAACGCCACCATCCTCATCAATTCTTTTTCCGCTCACACACACGGCAAATGGAAAACTCGAACTAGAGGACCCTTGACAAGCCCCTCACAAATTATTTGGTCAGTAAGGCGCCCATACACCCACCAATGGCAGCACGCTAGTCTTGGTTCAAGAGGTAAAGAACTCGCACCTAGGGCTAGAGTGAGGCAAAACACCATCCCCGATGGCAACTCACTCAAGCCGTCTTAGCATTTTAATTAGCATCACAATTATCCACCATGCCCAAATCATTCCATCAACATCAACAAGTATGGAATTTATAACGGACATAAAGCACCTATTTAAGCATGGCTAAGCATGGCTAAGCATAGCTAAGCATATGAATACAACAATTCTATCTTTATCTCGGCCAACACTTCAACCCTAGGTTTCATAGGTAGGGCTACATGTGATTGGCTCGGGAAGAACATGCACTCATAGGATATTCTACTATCTGACAAAAGAGACATTTGAACCGCATGCAATATTATGGTGGATAAAATAGTTTGATAAAATCATAGGATGCTAGAATGCCAAGAAGGTTAGGTTATCTCCTGCCTTGCTGCCCGGTCGTGAAGTACTGATCGTCGGGGTAAGTAGAGAGACCCTCGACTCCGGAATCTATCGATACCCAAAAGAAATACAAAGCACACATAAATCACAAGAACAGAAGATGCAATGCTCAAACACATGATGACATGTCCAATTGATGCAAAGATTCCATTATATAACTTAAGGGCACAATTAAATGGGGAGCCAAATAATTAGGGAAATTATTTGGAAGCAACCCCACATTTAGCTTAGTGACCACGTTCTTCATAAATTATTGAATTATTAGATAAGTGGCTCAAGATGCATGAACATGACATGAAAATGGTTAGGGTTTATCATTCCGATCATTTCGGTAATTTATTTGTAATTTTCGGAGCACCGATGAATAAATAGCAATTTAATTACTTATTTGGATTTATATCTTTTATCCAATTCAAGATTAATAACAAAGTCCAAAATCTTGTCATGAGATGATATTAACATGATCAGAAAACATTCAACATGTTGATCAAATTGGTATAACATTTGCAAGATTTAACGAAAAGAAGTTAAATTACGAAGTGCACAGATTTTACTGTTGGTTCGGAATTCATCCGGATTGGTCCGGAATAATCCGGGCTCATTCCGAGCCAAATCCGAGGTGACCTCAAAATCTTTCGGTTGGGGTTTCGGAATTCGTCCGGAAATGTCCGGAAAAATCCGGTCGACCCGGAATCGATCCGGAATAATCCGGGCGATTCCGGACGGCTCGATTTTGGCAAACTGTGACGGCGACGGCGGGAACTTGGTCGGGACGAGCCCGAGAGAGAGGGGGAGGGGAGACGGGAGGAGGCCTAAAGGATGCGCATGCTCACTAGAAGCAAGTAGGCGCGGTCGGTGAGGACGGGGACGACCGCGGTGGCCGGAAATTGCCGAGGACGGCCACGGCGGGCGGCGGACCAAACTCGGGAAGCCGAGCTCGATTAGCTCGACTCGAGGCCTCCCAGCAAGCGTCCTTCAGTGGTGGAGGTTGAGGAGGAGCAGGCGGAGCTGTTGGCGGCGGCCGTTCGTCCCGGGGAGCTCCAACGGCGGCGAATCGACGGCGATGGCGGCGGCACTACGGCGGGCGGTGAGAGGAGCGAGAGCCTTCTCTCGATCCGGAAAAAGAGGAGGGAAGAGGAGGAGAGAGGAATGCGGGCAGGTGAGCACGGTCACGGGCTTCCTAGTTCTCCAAGTGCCACGGCGGCGTGCGGCATGGGCGCGGAGGAGGTGGCGGCATGGGCCAGTGATCCTTGTCGCCACTGTGCTTCATCCGGAATTTTCCGGAAAAGCCCGGAAAATTCCGACTGGTCCGGAATTGATCCGGTAAAATCCGGGTCATTCCGGATGACCAGAAATTGGCAGAAAGGCTAGATTTTATTTGGGCACCACAACAATTCCAGAAAAATACGCAAAAATTCTGGGAGTTTCTCCACAATATAAACAACTCATCATACATTTATCTAGACCTTTTTAGCAAGGTGGCCTGGCTCACAAGCAAAAGCTATGAACCACACTGAAGGCCTAAAGAAAAAGGAAACACATTGGAGACCAACCATTTGGTTCTCATGCACTTGAGGTGAGCTTGGGGACTTGTTGGACCATAAGGTTACCTGCCATGACATGGTTCACACCATAGTTTGCATTTCCAAAGAGGTAAAGGTTTTGGGAAGTTTTGGCTTCCCTCATTTCATTGTTTTCCCATTTTGGTTTGTTCACAAAAACAATTTAAAGATATGCCATGATGCAAACACGAATGAAAAGTGGAAAAATTCTTCGTATTTTTCATTCCCAAGTTAGGGCTGTTACAACTCTGCCCCCCTTACAAGAATCTCGTCCCGAGATTCTAGGCTTGAGTGAAGAAGGCGGGGTATTCCTGACGAAGACTAGTTTCTCGCTCCCATGTGGCTTCTTCTTCGGAATGGTTAGACCATTGGACCTTGAGAAACTTGATGGACTTGTTGCGGGTTTTCCTTTCCGCTTCATCCAAGATGCGGATAGGATGCTCGCGATAGGTCAAATCCTCTTGAATGTCCAAAACCTCATGATCAACCCCACGGATGGGATCCTTGAAGCACCGGCGGAGTTGGGAAACATGGAACACATCATGGACATCCGGGAAGTTGGAGGGCAACTCAAGTTGATAGGAGAGATCTCCTCGCTTGGCTAGGATGGTGAAAGGGCCAACATAGCGGGGTGCTAATTTGCCCTTGATTCCGAAACGACGGACGCCTCGGAGAGGAGAGACTCGAAGATAGGCCTTGTCACCAATTTCATAGTGGACCTCTTGATGATGCTTGTCATAATAGCTTTTCTGACGAGATTGAGCAGCCTTGAGATTTTCTCGAATGACACGGACCTTCTCTTCGGCTTCATTTATCACATCAGGACCGAAGAGTGACCTCTCCCCGGTTTCTGACCAATTGAGAGGAGTCCGGCATTTTCTCCCATAAAGGACCTCGAAGGGAGCCATTTGCAAACTGGCTTGGTAGCTATTGTTGTAGGAGAACTCGGCGAGAGGGAGGTACCTTTCCCAACTTTTGCCGAAGGAGATGACACAAGCCCGGAGCATGTCCTCAAGAACTTGATTTACCCTTTCAGTTTGACCATCGGTTTGAGGGTGATAGGCGGTGCTGAAGTTGAGACGGGTTCCAAGAGCCGTTTGGAAACTTTGCCAAAACTTGGACACAAATAAGCTTCCACGGTCAGAGATGATCCGCAGAGGGACCCCGTGCAAAGGGACAATCCGGGCCATATACAAGTCGGCAAGTTGGCTTGCTCGAATATCATCACGGACCGGAAGGAAATGGGCAACCTTTGACAACCGGTCGATGATGACCCAAATAGCATTGTTGCCCTTTTGTGACCTTGGAAAACCGGTGATGAAATCCATACCAACTTCATCCCATTTCCACTCGGGAATGGCTATGGGGCGAAGGGTGCCGGCTGGCCTTTGATGTTCCGCCTTCACTCGGCGACAGACGTCGCATTCCGCAACATACTCGGCGATCTCGCGCTTCATGCAAGACCACCAGAATTGAGGGCGAAGATCTTGATACATTTTTGTGCTACCCGGATGAATAGAGATGGGTGACTCATGAGCTTCAGAAATGATCAACTCCCTCATATTTCCACTCTTGGGCACCACTAGACGGTCACCGAAATATACCACACCCTTGTCATCCACCAAGAAACAGGCCGCCTTCCCATTAGCTATCTTCTCTTTGATCTCGAGGATTTCAACGTCATTTTGCTGGGCGGCCTTGATATCATCCTCGAGAGTGGATTCGATCTCAAGGTTAGCTAGAAAACCCGAAGGAACAATTTCCAGATTCAATTTAGCAAATTCCTCGTGGAGGGCCGGTTGCGCCTTTTCAACCATCACGGTATTGCAATAGGCTTTGCGGCTTAGAGCATCTGCCACGACATTTGCCTTGCCGGGCTGATAATTGAGAGTCACATCATAGTCTTTTATCAATTCCAGCCATCTCCTCTGCCTCAAATTCAGATCCGGCTGGGTGAATAGATACTTTCAGACTTTGATGGTCGGAGTAGATCTCGCAACGGTTGCCCAAGAGGTAGGGCCTCCATTGCTTCAGAGCATGTACCACGGCGGCAAGCTCCAAATCATGAGTGGGATAATTTTGCTCGTGTGGCTTGAGTTGACGGGAGGCATAGGCGACCACATGGCCTTCTTGCATCAAGACACAGCCCAAGCCTTGGAGAGATGCATCGCAATAGACGACAAAGTCCTTGTCGGTGTCGGGAAGGACAAGCACCGGAGTGGTAGTGAGCTTGACCTTGAGGGTTTGGAAACTCTCTTTTGCCTTGTCTGACCACACAAATTGTTTGCCTTTCTTGAGTAGTTCAGTCAGCGCCTTGGCTATCTTGGAGAAGACCTCAATGAATCGACGGTAATAACCCGCCAATCCAAGGAAGCTTCGGATATGTTTGACGGATTTGGGAGTTGGCCAATCCAGGATTGCCTGAATCTTGTCTGGTATCACCGCTACTCCGGCAGCTGACACCACATGACCGAGAAAGATGAGCTCCTTCAGCCAAAACTCACATTTAGAGAACTTGGCATAGAGGCGATGATCACGGAGCTTGGTCAAAACAAGTCGGAGATGCTCAGCATGTTCGTCTTCGGTCTTGGAGTACACAAGGATGTCATCGATGTAAATGATGACGAACTTGTCGAGGTACTCGTGGAAGATGGAGTTCATTAGCCTCATGAATGTAGCCGGAGCATTAGTGAGGCCGAAAGACATGACGGTGTACTCATATAACCCATAGCGGGTAGTGAAGGCCGTCTTCGGAATATCCTCCTTTCGGATTTTTATTTGATGGTAGCCTGACCTCAAATCCATCTTGGAGAACACCGTGGCACCAGCCAGTTGATCGAACAAGTCGGTTATTCGAGGAATTGGATACTTGTTCTTGATGGTCACCGCATTAAGAGGGCGGTAGTCAACGACCAGACGAGGAACATTTGTATCCCTCTTCTTGACAAAGATAACCGGGCAGCCCCAAGGTGAGCTACTCGGCCGGATGAATTCTTTTTCCAGCACCTCATCAAGCTGCTTCTTCATTCAGCTAGCTCTTCCGTTGGCATACGGTAGGGCGTTTGGAAACTGGGGCGGTTCCCGGAACCAACTCAATCACAAACTCCACGCTGCGATCCGGTGGCATGCCGGGCAATTCCTCCGGAAAAACATCGGGGAAATCACACACCACAGCGACTTCAGACATATCAGGAGGGGTGATTCCTTCCAGGAAATATAGACTGATCTCCGGCGAAAGGGGAGTGGCTGCGGAAGGAGTTGCAGAAGTTGGGGACCAGTAACGCACTTCCCCATACCTTGGGTGGAACACGGTGACAGTCTTGGCAGCACAATCCAGGTTGGCCTGATATTTTACTAGCCAATCCATGCCTAGAATAACATCGATACCCTCTAACCTCAGGGCTATCAATGAGAACGGAAAAGGGACGGACCCTACGGCTATTTGAACATCGGGAGATATCCAATTGGTACGCCAACTAGAGCCTGGGGTCTTGACCACTAACGGGGAATCCATCATTGCAAACGGTATTTGATGGTTGTGTGCATATGATATGGATATGAACGAATGCGAAGCTCCAGAATCAAATAATACTGAAGCTGGATATGTATTGATTCGGAGCATACCCATAAGGACTCCGGGGTCCTCCTCAACGCCTTCAGCCAAGACGTGGTTCAGGCGGCCACGGCTGACGGTGGTAGACTTGGCGGCTGGGGTAGAGGAGTGCCGGTGCTGAGGGAGCCGGTGCCTTCTGGGGACACTCCCTGGAGTAGTGCCCCGGCTGGCCACAAGCGAAGCAAGTGAGCCCCGGTGGTGCAGGTAGTCGAGGACGAAAACCGCCTCCAGCCGCACCCAAGGTCGAAGTAGCTGGGCGAGGCGGAGGTGGCAGGTACCCGGTGGGCTTCGGCGCGAAGGGCGCCTTTGGCACTACACTGAAAGGCACGAAGACCTTGCGCTTCTTGCCCTCCGAGGAGGAGGAGCTCTGATGGTCGGTGGAAGCTGGCCTCTTAGAAGCCTCTAGCTCCTTCCTGCCTTGCTCCATGGTGAGAGCCTGGTTGTAGAGCTCTTGGTAGGAGGTGAACTTGAAGGGTAGGAGCTCGTATTGGAGACGAGGTGCGAGCCCCTTGCGGAAAAGGTATTGCTTGTCCTCATCATTCGTCACGTCCCGAGGGGCATAACGGGAGAGGTGGTTGAACTCCCGTCCATAGGACTGGACGTCCATGCGTCCCTGGGTTAAGTCCAGGAACTCCCGCCTCTTGAGCTCGAGGATGGGCTTGGGGATGTACGCCGCACGGAAAGCGGCGCGGAATTCCTCCCAAGTGACAACATGGCCCGCGGCAACCATGTCCACGTGGCTCTCCCACCAGGAGCCGGCGGCTCCTTCCAGCAGGTAGGTGGCGAAGTTGACATGCTCTGCCGCCGGGACGTGAAGAGCGGCAAACTTGCGCTCTATAGCCCGAAGCCAATCATCAGCATCAAGCGGCTCCTTAGCTTTAGAAAAAGTGGGGGGTTGGGACCGCAAGAACTGGTTGAGAGTGGTGCAGTCTGTGTTCCTCCTGGCCCCTTGCTGGACCAGCTGCTTGAGCAACAGCTCATTGCGCAGGCGGTTTTGTTCGATAGCCATCATAACCTCCGCCATTGAGGGTGGCGGTGGTGGATCAGGGTTGCTATGTTCCCACGGCGGGTAGGGGCCATTTTGAAGAATTGGAACAACGACAAGTTAGTAACCAATTCTAACATATAAGATAGATCATTGGTTGCTTCCAGATATAGATGTTTAAGAAGCAATAAACACCAAAAACAGATTTAGGCAACCACGGTGACATCACGTCATCGAGGCGATATTAAACGGATATAACGGACTCGAGGCATAACTGGACGGTAAGGACCCAAACCTCGAGAACCTAAACATCGACACCAAGCTCAAACAAACAAATAGAGATAAGAATCAGAGTAGAGCGAGTTGGATGAGGAGTAAAAAGAATCCTAGAAGGTTTTCACAACTCATTTTTAGTTTAAAAATAATTTTCACGAACTAGACTCGACATCGACCAAAAGAAAGGGTTTACTACAGGCAGTCCTGCTCTGATACCAACTTGTAACGCCCCGACCCCGGAATTATACAGAGAGGCTATGTTTTGGCACAACCATCCATGTATAAATCAAAGATCGAGACTTGTGGAACAAACCGGCACATCGCATGACTCTACGACACAAAACATATAGCAACTCATATAATGAGAAGAATACAAATATGACACAACAAAAGGATCACAGATCCAACAATTCATCAAGCGGAAGCGGGTAGTGTTGTCTAACAACAAGAAGCAAATATATGGCCTAAGAGGCCTACAAATAAACATCACCCCAGCCAGCTTGTCCCACGGTCCCAAGCTGCCACCTGGGAACCCCAGACTAGTAGTTGACGTCCACGAAGAACCCACCTAGTTGCTCGGTGTCGTCCTCCTCTGAAAAACAAAATCATAGAGGCAGCAAAGAGAGACTGAGTACGATGTACTCGCAAGTTTAGTAGGGCGATATAGGCCCAATGACTGACGGAGGCTCTAAAGCTGTATATGTAGTTCTTTTGCATAAAGCTAAGTTTCATAAACCGAAATATAAATGACACATGGCATTCGTCTACTCAGAATACTTTTCAAAAAAAAAAGGTAAGAGAGTATCATTGGTTCTCATCGAACCCTTTTGTAACCAACCACACTCATCTCCACCAAGGCACCTCCTCAAATCACCCTCGAAGAAGTGAACCCTTGTCACACGTGATTATGCAACCTTTAGCTGCCATATCAATTAGGTTAATATTCTCTATGATCTTATCGTCTATTCCAAGCTGTCCATAACCGCGGACACGGCTTTTCGAAAAGATTAACCCTGCAGGGGTGTACTATTTTACCCATTGGTACCGTCCGGCTCACCTAGTTGGCCCTCTTCCGGGGAAGGCCGGCGAGCGGGCGCGGTTAGACCTTTACAATGCATGAGGCTTACTCAAGGACCATCAGTGGCGGAAGGACAGGTTCAGCGCTCCCAGCGCCCTGCCCCACCGTCACATCCTAAACGCCACCATCCTCATCAATTCTTTTTCTGCTCACACACACGGCAAATGGAAAACTCGAACTAGAGGACCCTTGACAAGCCCCTCACAAATTATTTGGTCAGTAAGGCGCCCATACACCCACCAATGGCAGCACGCTAGTCTTGGTTCAAGAGGTAAAGAACTCGCACCTAGGGGCTAGAGTGAGGCAAAACACCATCCCCGATGGCAACTCACTCAAGCCGTCTTAGCATTTTAATTAGCATCACAATTATCCACCATGCCCGAATCATTCCATCAACATCAACAAGTATGGAATTTATAACGGACATAAAGCACCTATTTAAGCATGGCTAAGCATGGCTAAGCATAGCTAAGCATATGAATACAACAATTCTATCTTTATCTCGGCCAACACTTCAACCCTAGGTTTCATAGGTAGGGCTACATGTGATTGGCTCGGGAAGAACATGCACTCATAGGATATTCTACTATCTGACAAAAGAGACATTTGAACCGCATGCAATATTATGGTGGATAAAATAGTTTGATAAAATCATAGGATGCTAGAATGCCAAGAAGGTTAGGTTATCTCTTGCCTTGCTGCCCGGTCGTGAAGTACTGATCGTCGGGGTAAGTAGAGAGACCCTCGACTCCGGAATCTATCGATACCCAAAAGAAATACAAAGCACACATAAATCACAAGAACAGAAGATGCAATGCTCAAACACATGATGACATGTCCAATTGATGCAAAGATTCCATTATATAACTTAAGGGCACAATTAAATGGGGAGCCAAATAATTAGGGAAATTATTTGGAAGCAACCCCACATTTAGCTTAGTGACCACGTTCTTCATAAATTATTGAATTATTAGATAAGTGGCTCAAGATGCATGAACATGACATGAAAATGGTTAGGGTTTATCATTCCGATCATTTCGATAATTATTTGTAATTTTCGGAGCACCGATGAATAAATAGCAATTTAATTACTTATTTGGATTTATATCTTTTATCCAATTCAAGATTAATAACAAAGTCCAAAATCTTGTCATGAGATGATATTAACATGATCAGAAAGCATTCAACATGTTGATCAAATTGGTATAACATTTGCAAGATTTAACGAAAAGAAGTTAAATTACGAAGTGCACAGATTTTACTGTTGGTTCGGAATTCATCCGGATTGGTCCGGAATATTCCGGATGGTCCGGAATAATCCGGGCTCATTCCGAGCCAAATCCGAGGTGACCTCAAAATCTTTCGGTTGGGGTTTTGGAATTCGTCCGGAAATGTCCGAAAAAATCCGGTCGCCCCGGAATCGATCCGGAATAATCCGGGCGATTCCGGTCGGCTCGATTTTGGGCAAACTGTGACGGCGACGGCGGGAACTTGCTCGGGACGAGCACGAGAGAGAGGGGGAGGGGAGACGGGAGGAGGCCTAAAGGATGCGCATGCTCACCAGAAGCAAGTAGGCGCGGTCGGTGAGGACGGGGACGACCGCGGTGGCCGGAAATTGCCGAGGACGGCCACGGCGGGCGGCGGACCAAACTCGGGAAGCCGAGCTCGATTAGCTCGACTCGAGGCCTCCCAGCAAGCGTCCTTCGGTGGTGGAGGTTGAGGAGGAGCAGGTGGAGCTGTTGGCGGCGGCCGTTCGTTCCGGGGAGCCCCAACGGCGGCGAATCGACGGCGATGGCGGCGGCACTACGGTGGGCGGTGAGAGGAGCGAGAGCCTTCTCTCGATCCGGAAAAAGAGGAGGGAAGAGGAGGAGAGAGGAATGCGGGCAGGTGAGCACGGTCACGGGCTTCCTAGTTCTCCAAGTGCCACGGCGGCGTGCGGCATGGGCGCGGAGGAGGTGGCGGCATGGCGCCAGTGATCCTTGTCGCCACTGTGCTTCATCCGGAATTTTCCGGAAAATCCCGGAAAATTCCGACTGGTCCGGAATTGATCCGGTAAAATCCGGGTCATTCCGGATGACCAGAAATTGGCAGAAAGGCTAGATTTTATTTGGGCACCACAACAATTCCAGAAAAATACGCAAAAATTCTGGGAGTTTCTCCACAAGATAAACAACTCATCATACATTTATCTAGACCTTTTTAGCAAGGTGGCCTGGCTCACAAGCAAAAGCTATGAACCACACTGAAGGCCTAAAGAAAAAGGAAACACATTGGAGACCAACCATTTGGTTCTCATGCACTTGAGGTGAGCTTGGGGGACTTGTTAGACCATAAGGTTACCTGCCATGACATGGTTCACACCATAGTTTGCATTTCCAAAGAGGTAAAGGTTTTGGGAAGTTTTGGCTTCCCTCATTTCATTGTTTTCCCATTTTTGGTTTGTTCACAAAAACAATTTAAAGATATGCCATGATGCAAACACGAATGCAAAAGTGGAAAAATTCTTCGTATTTTTCATTCCCAAGTTAGGGCTGTTACAGGGACTGAGACCGGCCCCAGGCCGGCCCGTTCGGGCTCCTCCCCGGCCTTTCTACACTGGGTGGCCGGCCCCAGGCCGGGAGCAGGCCGGTGGCCTCGGGCTGTTGCCCGGCCCACCCGGGTGCTCGACCGGCCCAAGGCCGGGGGCAGGCCGGGCCGCCTGTGTGTTGCCTGCTGCCGACCGTTAGCTCCTTCACTGGCTTCGTTCGCCAGATGTTTCCCGTCCGGCCTGGCCGGGCTGCCGGTCGGCCCCAGGGCGGGGACTCTGGCTGTTTTTTTTTTCCTTTTTCCTTCTCGAACGGCTCCTTTTTGGAGCCACCTATAAAAGGGGTTTCTTCCCCAAATTTCTGAGTGAGCTCATTTTCTCTCTCCCCACCATTGTTGCAAATCTTTAGAGCTCGATTCCTCCTAATCCCTCTGATGATTCTTGCCCAAATTTAGGGAAACAAGAGAGGAGATCTAGATCCACTACTCCACCAAACAAAATCTCCTCTAAGTGAGGGAATCTCGTTGGATCTAGATTTTAGAGTTCTTGGTGTTTCTCCTCCGTTCTTCCTCCTAAATCCCTCCATAGCATTAGTTGCTTTGGTTGGATTTTGGGGTGAAGGATTTAACCACTTGGTGTGATCTTCCCCTTTTGCATTTGTTGCATCGGGTTGTGCTCCCCACGGTGATTCGTGGGATTGAAGGTTGGGAGCTTGTTACTCTTGGGTCATTGGACCCTAGACGGTGGTGCCGTGAAGACTTCGACTTGTGAAGCTTCGGCAAGTTTTGGGAGCCCCCAATTGAGTTGTGGGTGTGTGCCCCAAAAGTTGTAAGGGCTCCGGAATCCGCCCCGAAGGATTCCGATAGTGGAAGGTGAACCAAACCTTTGGGTGCGGTTCATCGGAGAATAGGGTGAGGCCTTTGTGGCATCTTGAGTAGGCCTTTTTTGGCGAGCTCACACCCCTCCAACGAGACGTACTCCCTTAACAAGGAGGAACTCGGGAATAAATCTTCGTCTCCACGTGCCTCGGTTATTTCTATACCCGAGCTTTTACTTATGCACTTTACTTTGTGATAGCCTTCGTGCTTGAAGTTTATATCTAGCTATCACCTTGTTGCTTGCCTTGTTTAGCATAAGTTGTTGGTGCACTTTAGGTAAATCTAGAATTTTAGGTTGTTGGCTTGTTAATTTAAACACCTAGTTTTATTCCGCAATTATCAAGCCCCTAAATAGAAAAGGTTTTAATCGCCTATTCACCCCCCTCTAGGCGACATCCGGGCATAGCTTGTTCTTTCAATTGGTATCAGAGCCTCGTCTCTCTTGTTTGGCTTTACCGCCTAGAGATTAAAGATGTCGTTTAGAGGATTAGTGCACGATTCCATGTTTATATTCAATGGCACAAATTTTAATGTTTGGAAAACTCATATGCTTAGTCACTTATGGGTCTTGGACCCCAATATTGAGCGTATCTTAGATATAGGTTTTTCTCCTCCGAAGGATTACAAAAGTACGACTTTAGAGGATGAGAAAAACTTATATCTAGATGCTCTAGCTTCTAATGAGTTTTGCAAATTTGTGAGTGTTGTAGTGTTTGAGTCAATCTTGCCTCTCCGGGATGCTCATGAGCTTTGGACAAAGCTTCAAGATAAATATGGAGTGTCCAACTCTATTGAGGATGATTTCTCTCCCTCCACCTCCGGCCGTGACGAGCTCTCGTCTTCATCTACTTCACCAAAATGTGGTAAGCCACAAACCAATGTGATGGTGAGTAGTGATAGGTTTTGCAATATTGATAGTGAGCTCTTCGTTGATGATCTTTTGTCTCTATCTTGTTGCAATGCCTCATATTTGGACCAAAATACACATAGCACTATAAATGTCATACTCCCTCCGTTCCATATTACTTGACTTCTAAATGGATGTCTCTAGATTCATTTCGTGTCTAGATACATCCATTTGGAAGTCAAGTAACATGGAACGGAGGGAGTACATGCTAGTGGTGATAGTCCTTGCATATCATCCAAAAATTGTTTAGATAAATCTAATGATGATATGCTTGCTTTATCTTGTTCCAATGATAAAAATGCTTGTGTTCCCTCTAACTCTTGCATGAATATTAATGTAGAGGAAACTCAATTAATTGTGGAACAAGATTTGAACTTGAGTAGTTCAAAAACTAATTATTCTTCTTCATCCATCACTCATTGCCTTATGGCTAAATCTTCTTCTAGCAATGATAATAATAATGATGATAATGATGATGATGATAATAATGATGAAGAAGATGATATGAAAAATATTAATGCTATGCTTCAAAATAAAGGTCTAATGATTCTTAAAGCCCTTCCTAGCAATAAAAGTGCCCAAGCTAACCTCTTTGAAATCATGAGCACCCTAATTGAGCATGGGGAAACCATTGAGGCTTTGGAAGCAAGCCTTGAAGAAAAAGGTAAGATAGAAAGAGATGATTCTATGGAGAAAGCATCGTTAGAAGATGCTCTTGTGGAAGAGCAAGAGACTCGTGCTTCTCTAGAGGAGAAACTAGAATCTATCGAGGAGTCTCATAATGATATAATTGCTAAAATCATTAAAGAACGTGACCATGCTCATGCTAAATATAAAGTCACGAAAAATGAAAATGCTAGATTAAATGATGAGTTAATGATTCTTGTGCTACTAACTCCACTTCTTGTGAAGCATCTATTATGAAGGAGAATGTTGAGCTAAGGGCTCAACTTGAGTTGCTAACTAGCAAGTATGAGAAGTTGGAAGAAAGTCATGAAAAGCTATCTAGCTCTAATGATAATATTCTAGCATCCTATGGGAAGTTGGAAGAAAATTATGAAAAGCTATCTAGCTCTAATGATGAACTTCTAGCATCATATGCTTGTCTCAAGTTGGCTCATGAGGCCGTCACTACAAAGGTAACATCTTGTGAGCCTCATGTGGATAATAGCACAGCCATAACTAAAAATGCTAAAATGCCATGTGCTAGTCCTAGTAGTTCATCCACTAAAAATATTGGTACATCATGTGATGAATTACTTGCTTTGCCTTGTTGCTCTAACAATGAAGCTTCTACTTCCTCTAGTGTTTTTGTTGCCACTAACCATGTAGAGGAAATAAAAGACCTCAAGGCCCAAGTCGCTTCTTTGAAGAATGGCTTGGAAAAGCGTCATGGGGAGAAGAGTGCACTTGACAACATGTTGAGTGTGCAACAATCCCCAAATGACAAGAGAGGACTTGTATTCAACTCCAACAACAAGAACAAGTCCAAGGTTGACAACAAGAAGAAGGGCCAAGTTCAAGTCAAGAATCCGGCCAAGATCACTTGCTTCAAGTGCAAGGTTGAAGGGCACCACGTTCGGGATTGCCCAATGAAGAAGAAGTCTCTTAGTGAGAAGCAACTAGGGAAGCGGCCTCTTGTTCAAACTCGTGCTCAACCACGTGTTGAACAAAGGCCACCTCCCAAGAAGACTCAAGCTATTGCTCCTCAAGTTGAAGAGCCTATTAAGAAGAAAAAGAGTCGGTGTTGCTACCTTTGTCATGGCAAAGGTCATCTTGCTTCTTCATGCACTAACGGTACCTCATCCTCTCCTATCATAGTTGATGATGTATATTCTCTTAGGAAGGATAGAGTTGGCAATGTGTTTGCCAACTATGTGGGAGCTCAAAGTGGTGTCAAGAAACGCACCATTTGGGTTCCCAAGCCTATTGTGACTAACTTCTTAGGACCCAACTTCGTTTGGGACCAACAAGCTTCAACTTGATCAATAGGTGTTAGTGGAGGACATTGGTGACTTGGCTACTTTTGAAGAATTAAGGGATATTCATGGTTATATTTCATCAAGCCAAGTCAATTGGATTTTCACATCTCTATCTCATACCCAATGCTCCTCCTTGCGGTAACTTGTATTTAATTTACATATTCATTGAAAGTTGCTTGCTCCCTTGCATGTGTTAGTTTTGTTCCTTGCATGTGCTTGTATGCGATATGCTACTTTCCTACTTGTCTTGCTTCAAGGTTGTGTATGATAGTTGTATATCATGTATGTGTAATTTGTGTGTTGAGCTTCATTGAATCTTGTGTGGATTTCATTTGGCTCTTGTGTGGATTTCATTTGACTCCCATTTTGGGGGAGTGATATGCTTTGTGCACTTCACAACCCTAAAATGTGTGTACATGAGGCACACCACCTAGTATTGATATATCAATATTATCTAGCTACTATGTGGTATGTCATTTTCATGAGAAATTCAAATTCTACAATGTCCATTAATTTCTCTAGTTGGTTTTATTTGCCTCTTGTTTAAAAAAATGAATTATCACATTATGGGGGAGTAATAAGCTATGTGCATATTACAATACCATAAAAATGTGAACATTTGAGGTTTGCCACCTAGATTTGATATTGTAAATTATCTTTTTTCTATGTGGCATGTTTGCTCAAACAAGTTCCAATTTTCCTTTTGGTTATTCTTTGGCTCTTGTTTGTGTGAGTTTGCTTGGTGTGGTTTTTCTCTAATATCCATTTCCATATATTATGTGAGAAACCATTTTTTTTCATATTATTCTAACCATGGCTTTGCCGGATGGTTCGAATAGTTGAAACTACCAACAAACCTTTTTAAATATGGTGTGTTTATATATTATCTCTTTCCATATGGTTTATCTTGTGAGGATGACCTTTGATATCTCTACTCACCGGGAAAAATATTTCCTTTTGCTCATTGTCCTTGGACAATAGATATACACATCTGTGGTAGAATATTTTTGTTCATCCTCATATTAGCACTTGCATTTAAATTGCCCTATTTATTGCCTTCTTTGCCTCTTGCAAGGATCCTATTTTTTTTCAATCGGTAGTGTTTAGTGTTATAGATAAAATTTGGAGAGTAATGATCCCTTGTGTGTGCATTTTGTATTCAAATGCAAATATCTAAGATAATGCATTAATCTTGGGGGAGCATTCCTTTTTATTTAGAACACTATTCCATCTATCAATATTTGATCCTTTCAATTGGCATTTGATTCTTTATCTTGTTTTGGTACCTTCAAATGGTATTAATTGGAATTTAATATCTTCTCCATAGATATTTGTTCCAATTAATATTTATTGTGGGAGTCTTGATACCTTTTGCCTTATTTTTCTTTACTTGATTTCGGTCAAGTATCACCCTCTTCTTGGTATCTTCTCTCCTAGTTGATATTTTTTTGTTTTAATTGGTATCTTATCTTCAATTGGTGTCTTTTCAATCATGTGTTGTTTGATTTGATTCCTATTGATATCACACTTCATGTGTTGATGTGTTTTGGAATCAATCATATGTTGATTTGATTTTTCCTCAATCATGTGTTGATTTGGAGTTTGATATAATTTGGACAACCGTTAGGGTCACACTCTTGTGTACTCTCTTCTTGGTTTACTTGGTGTTCTTGTCCAAATTGTATCTCTCTTGGTTCTAGAAAGCTTTTGCATGCTCGGTTACTAATTTATATTATTTTAGCATGCTTATCTTTCTTGATCCAATATATAGGGGATACTCCACCGAATCCTAAATCGGCTAAGATGTGCATGAAATTCAATTTCATATCTATATGCACATATTTATGTGGAGTGTTTCCTATATATTGTAGTTGATCTAACTACTATGGGACCCAATGAGTTTGGGAACCATTTTGTACTCTAATTGTGTTTTAGGTACAATTGAGATGCATTGGATGCTTGCCTCATTCATAAGGAAGGTGTTCTCACCGTGTGATTGTCGGAGTCAAGCTTTGATGTCAAACCATCTCTCATCATCTTCATCACCAATGTCATCTCGGTAACAAGTATCTATCCCATGCATACTCCTTTTTGTATTCAACCTTGTGTAGGTTGTCTCTTGGCATGAAAGCTTTTATGTGCAATTGTTGTGGTTTTGGATTTTTTCCTTCACTTAACATATCTTTGTGATATGTGTGATGAATTTGCAAAAACCTTTTCTTCAATTGATATTATTTCCTTGTGATACTTGTTGCCTAACTCAAAGCATCTCCACTATCTCTTGTTCCCTTGTGATATGTGTGATGCATTTGATATATTTGAAGTTCATTGATGTACAATGAGATAAATTTGAGCTATGTGCTATGATTTTAAGCAAAAATCTCATTTGTATATTTATGACTTCCTTTTGGATACCTTGTTTTTTTTCCCAAACCATTTCGTATGTATATGTTTCTTTGCGGATGTATATCTTCAATGGTTTGTCCAATTAGAAACCTATACATATGAGAGAGGTCACCTTTTAGTTGGTATCCTAATTCTTTTGAGCCACCTTGTTTTTCATCTATAATTCCTTGGTGGTTCCAAATTTGTCTCGTGAGTGCTTGTCTTATGTTTATTGGTATCTTTACACACTCATGTATTTGTTGGATCTTTTGACTTCATGCTTACCATGGTGAGCATGTTGAATTTTATTGGCTAAATGTTCTCACTAGCTTTTGGCATTTTCAATTGGTTTTAGTTTCCAATTGGTATCCCTAAGCTTGTGAACATATTTCTTTAAAAGATCATTTTATCTCCGTTGGGCCTATCTTATGGTGGATTTTTGAAAATTGGTATCTTTTTACGGCTCAACCACATCTTTGGTGCAAGTGCTATGATTTGCTTTTGCATTATGCACAATTGCACTTGTTGCGTGTTCTAGATGATTTTGGGGGAGCGAGGATGCCATTTTTGTGCACTTCTCTATAGTGCATGAACATTGGGGAGCTTCTCCGTTTTTATTTAGAACTCTCGCTTTGGATCTTTTTGATTGCTTTTCTCCTCTGTGGAGATGTTTAAAATGATTTCATCCTTTTTGCAATCTTTTGATCCTCAATATAGTTTGATTTCCTCTATTTTTTTTGTTAAAAGTGATTATCATCACCTTTATGGAGGAACTCATATTATATTGGCTCTCTAAATTTTTCTTCCCATTTCGGCAATCGATGCCAATGGGGGAGAAGTTTATTGGGTTTAAGGGAATTTGGGTTTTATGCTTTTGTTGCATTTGCCCTTAATGCGCTTTGCATCCTTGCTTGTTTGCCTTGCAAAATGCTTTATTCATTATATAAACCCTCTTAAAAAGGGATTGTCATCAATTACCAAAATGGGGGAGATTGAAAGTGCATGGTTGCCCCCATGCATGGTTTTGGTAATTAATGACAATCTCTATGGACTAATGTTTGCATTGAGCTATATGTATAGGTGTGTCCATTAGCTTGCTTGTTCTCCATTTGTTGGAGTCAAGGTTAAGGGAAGAAGAAAAGTTTGTGTTGATCAAGGCTTTGTGCGGGTTGATCATCACTCAAGGCCAAGTGAAGATATGCCGAAGAGAGCGTCTCCCATCTTGGTGTATGGGGGAGCATCAAGTGAATCTTCACCGAAGCGCAATCGAGGAAGGTGGTGCGTCTTGAGGTGATGAAGATCGTCTTCATCGACCTCAAGTGGATTAATGCGCAAGGCAAAGGTATGATCTTGATAGGGTTTTCTATTTTACCGGTCTGATGACGGGATTGATGAGAGTGTTCTTCTCCCTCAACAACGCCAACAAGTACTCTTGATACCCTGAAAGGAAGATAATATATTAGGGATAGGTTGAGCCTCCAAGTGCAGAGTATGTAGAAGTGGTAGTTTTTCCCTAAGAAGGTGACTCGAGGGTTTAATATCGAACTCTCGGGGAATCAGTAGTGTGGGTTTTATCTTCTTGTCCTTCTCTAGATTTCCTGCAAACAAAATAGATTGCTTTGTGCCCTCAACCTCACCAAGTGGTTGTCAAGCACAAGGTGTGAGAATGATATTAAGATGATAATGAATGCAAAATAGTAAATAAATATGCAATGGTGGTAAATAAGTATGCAAGGATGATAGTAATGACGATGGATGGTATTTTTGGGGTTTTTATATGTGAATGCAAGTAGTAAAAGTGTTTTTGTATTTTATGATTTTAAAATGGCTGAATGTAAAATATGCTTAAAAGTGGTTGGAAAGTTGTTTCTTATGATTAAAAATGGACCGGGGTTCATTGTTTCACACATGCACTCTCTCTTTAATATAGTGTGGCAAATGAGTAGACATAGATTTAACATATGAGATTGCAAACAAGGTTAATGACATGTTACTAATTATATGGGCATCACGTCCTAGCATAGAGACCTTTTGATTATTAGTCTCACTTATACTCCACCAAGATGTGAACTAAATCATGCACCTTAGTAATTAAGATAACATCAGAGTATAGCTTTAAGATTAATGACATGAAGTGAAAATAAACACATGATGGATCTAGTCTTAGGTAGAGGCATGTCACTCCTCCTACCCTACAACATGGTATTTTGGTTTATCCCTAGTGAGGTAACAAAGTAAGGTAAACACCCAATTGATCATGATATTAAGTTGTCAGCTTATCACTTCACCACCCCCGTTACTCCAACTAATGCACACGTTCCCCCACACACGCTCTCATAAACATGCTTGATCATAACAAGGATACAAGAACGGGGTACATAATATGCATCTATTTTCATAACTTAAAATATAACATTGCAATCTCAACATATATTAACTCATAGAAAGATCCACCACAATGGTAATACAACGGTGACCGTAATCATGTTCAGCAGCTCATACGGTGCTAATTAGTGAAGCTCAAGAGAGAGAGAGATACATATGCTACTGCCACAAACCCATAGTCCAGAGGTGGACTACTCCCTCTTCGTCATGGAGACGGTGGAGATGTCGATGGAGAAGAAGGAGACCTCTCCGGCAGGGCTCCGCCGGAGTTTTCCCCCTCCAATCTGTAGCCTCCTGGTCTCTGTTTCTTGTTTCTCTCGTGTGGCGGCTCCCCTTCGGAGAACGTCGGGGGGCTCTTTATATAGGCGTTTTTAGGTCACGAGGAAGCTTCTAGGCGAAGGATAGACGCAAACGGGGCCACGAGGGCCAATTGGGATAGGCCCACGCGGCTACAGTACCTGGCCGCGTGGGACCCCCCTTCTGGTCTCCCGGCCTCTGTTCGTTGACTTCTTTCGCTCCTAAATCTTCTCCTTCCAAAATAATGACCCCCGTAAATTTATAGCTCATTATGACGTCGTTAAGGTCCTGAAACAAATAAGGAAAGAAATAGGGGTTTTCTGCCTGCGCAGGATTAATTCCATAAAAAGGGGATATCATCATAAATTACCAAAAATCATTAAATAACAGTAATATACGCCTTATATGATGCAAATATGATTGGAATATGACTATTATAGTGCAAAGTTCATGTATGCATTTTAGATGCATCAACATCCCCAAGCTTAACTCATGCTCGTCCTCGAGTATGAAAGTGATAAAACTAACATGAACTTTGCAATATAATAAAAACATGGATATAAAAGACGATTGCTACTGCTACATAAAGTCAAATGATTCATTATTTCAAAGAAGTAGCAATATGCAAACAGTTTATAAAGTGATATCAAGTATTCAATGCAAGGATGTTCAATGATAGTTCACAAAGTGCAACATAAAAGATAGTACTATGGACATTCTTACTTTTGCATACTTGTGGTCCATAGAGTGTAGAAAATCTGAATATAAAAGGTGGACACTTTGGAAATGATATATAAATAAGTAGAGGTAAAGCATGCATAAGTTTCATCTATCCTCCAAACTATTCTACTTAAGTTATTGAATGCAATGGTAATACTTGGTGTCAAGCTCTCATTCCCCTATCATAGCATCTTGAATGATTAAAGTTGAATGTGAAAGAAAATATGAGTAGTGGCCTTGATAAAGTAAAGGTTAGATGTCTCATGCCCCTTGAATACAAGTGCCTATACCATGATTACTCAACTTGGGAAACAAAGCAAGTTTAAGTTATCTACCATTGTAAGTAATAACGGTATCATCAAGAGTCTCAACTGGGGTACCTCTTGTCCCATGATATGGATCAAGCCCATATCAAAACAACAAGACAAACAAACATATTGAACAATCTCAACACCCTCTTTATTTACCACTTGATATAGCTTTTTATTGTAGGGTGTATCATAGAGGGTTCAAAATAGCATGTAAGTAAATTTCCACCATGAATGATGCATGGCTTAGATTAGCGGCCCAGGTTTCTCTCTAACCATTTATACAAACTCATTTAAACTTAACTCTATTTCCACATTTATTTCGTCGTGATAGGCATCCATAGACAAAAGTACATGATATCAACTAGACAAATGATGAAACATGTTGAAAGCTTTGCATGTGACAGCACATATGGGCTAACTCCCAACCTTAAACATTTATCAAGCCACTATCTTCATAATATTAATCACAATGGTTCATCTTTTTTAATTCAATAAAAGTAAAGTGTGCATCAAGTTCGCGAGAGCTTTTTAACCAACTTTTACCATTACAATAAATAACATCTTCATTTTCATTTAGAGGTATAGATAACACAAATAACATGATAAACATACTTGGAATAGCATAAAGCTAATAGGTAGATATGGTGGACTCACTAGAAAAACTTGGGCTGAAGGTGTTGGAAACAAGTTTTTACTTGTTGAAATTTTTGGGCTAGCAAAAGGGAGAAAGATGACCATCTAGATGCATGCATGAGTGTCCATAGAACTAACTAATTCATGTCAAGCAAAGTGAAATAACATACAGCATCAAAACATGAATAAAAGATAGCTCACGATAAAGCATTTGCAAATTATTACTCATAAAGAGGCTCATGAATCATGCAACTATATGTGTCATTAAGAATCAACTTAGACATCCCTTTTCCCAATGCAATAAAAGCATGCAAGATATTTCAACCCAAATTTCCAGTAGCATTCTCATATATAAAAGATAGTGTGGTGGTCTCACAAAATAAAAATCAAAGCAAAACAAACTAAAAGACGCTCCAAGTTTATGCGATAAAGTGCAATAATAGAAAAACATAAGTTAGACGAGTGCAAACCGAGAGTGTTTTGGTTCAGTGGGGATGTTCACATCCCCAAGCTTATGGTTTTCACCATCCTTGGATAACTCATGGTGCATCTCCTCCAATCCCTGTGAAAAAACTTCAAAACACAATTTCTCCCATCTCTTTTCTGTGGGGTGATATTAGTAGAGATAAATAAACAAGTTTCTTTGCTGCATATAATCCATGGATTAAAATTCATATGAATGACCAGAGAATGTATAATGTTGTATGCCTACTCATAAAATCAATTGGATCAACTCAATAGTTCAAACTATGCATAAAACAATATGGGACAGAATCTGTCCAGAAAAACAGCAGCAACAAAATGTATTTTTATGTCCTACTTAAACTTGTCTAAAAATTCTAAAAACATTCAGGAATACATAGGATGAAAAGTTGCAGTTACAGTAAAAATATCATCTCATTTGGAGTTACATAATAGGAATGAAAAATCAAACCGTGCACATACTCTGTGCAGGAATAAAATCTCCGAATAGGTATAGCAACTTTTTCAACCAAAATGGGTAAAACTTGGCACTTTATTAAAAATTCCAGAAACTAAACTAAGAAAACAATCTCTTGTTACAGCAAGAGGACTCAAAGAAAATCCAAATAAAAACAACCGGGTTGCCTCCCGTAAAGCGCTTTCTTTATAGTCATATAGCTAGGCTTACTTACTTGTTGTTTTACCGAAGATGAAGCTCATGAGGGAGCTTAAAAGTTGTGCCCTTCATCCTTGGGAAGTGTTCCATGCATTTCTTGTGTGGAAACTGAAACTTCACATTCCCTTCCTTTGAATCAATAATAGCCCCTGTGGTACGAAGAAAAGGTCTTCCAAGAATAATAGGACTAGAGGTTTTATTCTCCATATCCATGATTAGAAAATCCACAGGTACAAAAGTCATATGTAACTCTACCATAACATCACTTACTTTTCCTAAAGCATGTTTAATGGTATTATCAGCAAGTGCAAGTCCAATAGAGCATTTTTCAAGATTCTTTAATTCAAGTGATTCATATAATTCTTTAGATAAAACTGAGACACTAGATCCTAGATCAAGTATGGCATGGTGTGTCTCTTTTCCAATAGTTACTAGCACCTTGGGGATCCAAGCATCCCCAAGCTTAGGTGGTATCATAGCTTCTTGATTGTATCTAGCAATTTTTTCTTTCAAGACATGATTAGCAATATAGGAACCAAAACCAGATTTGTTAACATCAATAGAAGGATCACTTGCAAATTTTTGTAAGATAGATATTAATTTATGCAAGCTACTATTCTTTAATCAAGCAAGGGATCATTAACTTCACTAAGAATCTTAACTTCTTCAACTTTTCTTTCATCATATTCAGTTTCATTAGCTTCTTCTTTTAAAGCCATAAGATGAGACATAAAAGGCAACAGATATTCAGGATAGTTTAGCAATTCATTCATAGTTTCTTCCAAAGTAAGAGGAACATTTTCAGCAATATTAATAGAATTCAATCCAACCACAGGTGGTGCTTGTGGTTTTCCAGCAGACATACTCAATAAAGTGGCTTGATTATCAGCAAGTTTTGAAAGGGCTTTGTCTAGTCCTGCAGCTTGGAGTTGTAAGTTTTTAATATCAGAACTAATAGATGCAACAGACTTATTCAACTCTTGTATCATGGTATTATGACTAGCAACTTGTTCCATAAGAATTTTATTAGTTTCAACATTATCATTACTAGATGACACAGGCTTCCATTTATCATTAGCATTAGGATATGGAACAAAAGGACGATTGTTGGAACATAAGGAGGTTTATTATAAGAATTATAATTGTTGTTACCATACCCATTGTTTCCATAATTCCTAATGAAGTTGACATCAATATTTTCAGAATTATCACCAACAAGTTCTTGCAAAGGAATATTTTCAACACTTGGTTTATTAAGCAAAGCAAGAATAGTATCCATCTTAGATGACAAATCATGAGTTTCTTCTATGGAGTTTACTTTCTTAGATGAACTAGGTGCTCTATCAGTATGCCATTGACTATAGTTTTGCAAAATGCTTTCCAATATATTCTTAGCTTCTACTACAGTTTTTCCCATAAAAGCACCTCCAGCAGCAGAATCAAGTATATTTCTAGACATGTAATTCAGACCATTATAAAAAGAGTGTAGTATGGTCCATTCATTAACTCCATGTGATGGGCAAGTTCTAAGCATAAGTTTTATCCTATCCAAGCCATAGCAACATGTTCATTTTCATTTTGCCTAAAAGATAGAATATTGTTTCTATTTTGCAAAATTTTAACAGGAGGATAATATTTCTTAATGAAAGCTTCTCTCAAATCATTCCAAGTTTTAATGCTATCAGTAGGTAAAGAATGCAACCACTCCTTAGCTTTTCCTCTAAGTGAGAAAGGAAATATTTCAGTTTTAGAATATCACTTTCAACATTCTTAAATTTTTGCATGTCACAGATTTCAACAAAATCATGAGATGCATAGAGGCATCCTCCATAGCACTACCACCAAATTGCTCCCTAGTTATCAAGTTCAATAAACTAGGACTTACTTCATAGCTATCAGCTTGTATCTCAGGTGTGGTAATAGGTTTAGCAATAAATTGATCATTTGGAGTATTTGTGTAGTCACGCAACTTAGTCCCTATCACCCATTTTAGCAGTTTTTTTAATGTGTTTTTGAATTTTTTATGCAAAAACTGAAAATAAAATGACACT
>QRDG01002014.1:230055-317015 GCA_012064385.1 Puccinellia tenuiflora | reverse complement strand
GACTCCACACCAAGAAGTGACCACGAACTACGGCTTTATTGAAGGAGACTGTGGCCTTCTCCATCATCCTCGTCTCCAACCTCTGGATCCGAAGAGAGACAGCGAAGAACCCTAAACAGCAGTGGATCTGGCCGAACAGATCCCCTACTCTGCTCCAAGCTACTAGCATAAAGCCAAACACCAGCAACAAGGCCAAACAACTACCCCTACTCTGTACAAGCCGAGCATCCCGTCCATCTCCTCTCCAAGCGGCGGCGCCGCCGGAGATGAGCTGGAGGAGAGCTCGGGTTCGGGAGGCGACTCTCAAGGTCTTACGGAGAAGAGAGAGAAAGAAAGGAAAGAAGTGAGCCCCCCCAAGAAACGGCTTTGTCGTGAGTATGAAACCGATGAGGCGATGACTGGTTTCGCTCTGCTCTGGAGGAGGAACATTATTTCTGTTTCTTGTTGTATATCCTTTGGGATTTCTTGTACTAATTGAGTAATTGTCATCACCGTCACCGATCTAGAGGTGTTCTGCTGGCGTCATCTTGTGCACAGTTATATGGAAAGTTGTATTGTTAGATCTTAGCTTTTGATATGTTTCTTATTGCAAAAAACCAATTTATTAATAATTATCAATAGTGGTACCAAAAATATAATTAGGTGACTGGACTGGACGAGTATAAGCACTAGAGTGAGCCGAAGACGCGGTTGTGTAAGACGCTCCATCACTAGAATCGGGTAAAACTTGTTGTAGTAAAGTTTTTTGGTAATAGAAAGAAGAAAGTCTTCGTGCTAAGCCTCCAAAGTACGGATGCACTAGAGCAGCAACTATTCCCTCATCGGAAGAATCAGTTATTAGAGTACGGTTCTTTTTTCGGCCACCCTATTTAACTGGGGTGAGTAGGGTGGCGTTCTCTTATAGATTATACCATGTTCTGCATACCCAAAAAAATCAAAGTTATTGGAAAAATACTCTCCAGCACGATTGGATATAAGCCTCTTGATCTTTTTTATCAAGTTGGTTTTCCGTTTCAGGTTTATAAATTTGAAGAAATTTAAAGCCACGTTTTTTTATTTGAAAAGATACATATAACTACGTCTAGGGAGTCATCAATCAACGTTATAAAATGTTGATTTCCAGCTTTTATCAACATGTCATTCATCTCACAAAGATTTGAATGTATAAACTCTAGTGGTGCCAAGTCTCTTACCTCTGAATTCTTATGAGACTTGTGAGGTTGCTTACACTTGACACTTAGAGACCTTGACAGTAGTGAATTTTGGAATTAAACTTATATTGGCTAGCCGCGTCATGTAAACAAAAATAATATGACAAAGTTGTGAATGCCAAATATTAGACTCATTATCATGACAAACATGATTAATAACTTTATTGCAAAAATCATACAAAGATAGACGGAACAAACCTTCACACCCATAGCCTTTTCTAACAAATTGTTCATACTTAGACATTACAACTTTATTAGACTCAAGTATTAACTTATAACCATATTGACATAGGATAGAACCGCTAACGAGATTCTTGTTGATGGAAGGGACATGATGAATGTTCTTCAGGTGCACAGACTTCCCCGAAGTAAACTTCAAATTGACCATAACAACACCACGAACAGAAACACGTGACACATGTTCCCCATCAGCACAAAAGAAATCCCTATGACCTAATAAGAAGAAAACATGACAATATCAGAACATATGTGTAAATTGGCAACAATGTCAATCCACCATTCAAGGGAATGGCATACTAAAACGATAGTAGTAAATAAAAAAGCTACTCATTAGGGTCTCTTTTCATATCCGGCTATGTGAAAACCCACGTACTCTTCTATGAAACAGCCTACCTACCTTTTGCTTTTTCAGATAAGTAAATAAGCGGGATTTTAGCATGCCAAATCTGTCCTATTTCACTTATGTTTGACATAGGATTTTGTATACCATGCCCCTTTAGTAAACTGCTTGAAGTCGAGGCAAAAGGGTTATGTCCATTTGCTACTGTAATTACCAAGGGCTTTCTACAACTATATTAGTATTAGTACCGAAATTCTTTAAACGGGAAATAGCTAACGTATAATCCTTAATCTCAGTATCACCAATAAAAATATTAGCGGTCTTGCCGCTCTTTACATGTTGTCGCTTTTCAAAGCGATTAGTACAACTCGGAGCCCAGTGATTAGGATCATCACAAACATAGCAAGATCATTTCTTATTCCCATTATTGTTTTTAAAGTTGGTAGATTGTGAGCCTTTTTTTCTTCCTGTAAAATTTTCATTTGTTCTGATAGTTGTTCTTAATCTTGAAGTTGTGGGACTGGAAGTTCTTCTTCGGTACCCCATGGGCACTTGAACCTCCCTCGACAACTCGAGCACGTGTGTCTTTTGCTCTTGTCTTTTCTTCCACATCAAGAGATCCAGTGATATCCGAAACGAAAAACTCGTTTCTCTTATATTTCATAGAGGCGGCAAAATTACTCCAAAAAAGGAGGAAGCTTGGCACACGCCTCCGGCAACAAACTTGTCCGGTAACACACATTTGGAAGTGCTCAAGTTTCTTGGCAAATGACTATATCTCATAAGACCGTTGAATCACAAAGTGCTTACTGGTCATTTTGTATTCATAAAGAATTGTTTTATGACAGACTCCCTCCGTCCCAAAATATAAGGCACCCTTAAATTTCAATGGTCAACAGCGTTTTTTTTTGAACGGTAAATGGTCCAGAAGGACCCATAGCTACTATTCATTCAGATCCATCAAGTTACAAGAACCAACGGGACCCAAGAGAGAAAGAAAATTACACCATGGTCCAGACAATTTAGAAGAAGGACCTCCAGAAGAAAAATACAATATACAATGTGGTCGAGATAGAGAATATGTAATGCAGTGGGCTGGATTCTTATCCGTTTCCTTGTCTCTCCTTCTACAGTTCTCTTGAGAGTCTCTCGTGAGCTCCCGGCTCGCTCCTCCTCGTTCCTCGGCGGCGCGGCCGGCCGGAGTCGAGTGGGTTGCGCAACGCGGGCTGTACAGAGTAGTTGTAGGTGTAGTTGCTTTAGGTTTGCTTTCTATTTGTTGTTCGCCTATGTGCGGAATGGCGTCATGCCGATGAGGATCTGCCCGCTCTCGCGCCCGGGCCGCGTCTGCGGGACGGTGGCGATTGCTCTCCTCCTGGCGGAGCTCCAATGTCTGGAGCCGCAAGCAGAGGGAAGGCAAGCTGCGTCCTCTTCTCCAAACGTGCCCGATCTTTCGATGAGATGGATTTCTCTCGATTTGGGTGGAGGTCGACGTTGACGATCCGACTACAAACGTGCGTGACGTTGCGCCTTAGCAATCGCTACACCAACTTCCGAGGCTATTGATCTCGCCGGGGCTAGATCAACCTGATCCGAAGATCAATTCCTGCAAGCAATCGAAGAACTAGCAAGAATTATAGATGCAATCAAGATATTGCGGATTAAGATGAAAGCTTTATAGATGGGATTCTGCAAGTGCGTAGTACAAAAGGTCTGAACCGACACTGTTGTCTATGGCGAAGAATAGCAATGGCTAAGTCTTAAACTAAACAAAATCCAAATCTAACCCTAAACGCGGGCGATCTATTTATTGGCGGCCGGTGGTGAAGACGCGTGAGCCTCGTACACCATCGACGTCCTTGCGTCTAGTTGGGCTAATTTAATTTCTTGGACTCTTTCGTGGACGTGACAGGAGCTGGCCCAAGGTTGGAGGTCCCGCGCATGCACGCGAAACCCATCTCGCCTAGTCGTTGCCGTGTAGCAGGCAACATGCATGGATCGATCAACATCACGTCCCATGGCCTCTTGCCTGTGCAAGTGCATGCGTCATGCACATGGGACCCACTTCCTTCAGGCATGCAACGCTGATTAGCATTCCTCCATGCGTAACTTGATTGCCTAGAATAAAAGAGCTCGTATATGGTGCAACTTGTATTTGGAAATGCTTCTCGTATTTTGATGCGTGGCTTGTACAACTCTTGGATGATTCTGCATAAGATAAATGATGGTGTTGTATTTTGATCTATATTATCGAAATAATATAACAGATTATTACTACTAGAAATCACCTGGAAAACATGTTCATGAGTAATATTTTTGGTTGTATCCGGGCTAATCATGTCCTCATCATCCTCCCTTTCTTGAAAATGAAGCCGTCCTCGGTGCTGTTTCTTCTGAAACAGGGATAACACAAGAGACAAGGTGTACACATGATATATGTATAGGTCATCCATTTTTAATTCCCTCAATTGTTGTACATATGACATATTTATCCCGAGGTTATTATCATGCATTGCAAAATATGAATCGAAAGAATCATCACGAGAATTTAACCACATGAAACTATTGCAACTCAGTTTGCATATATAAGTGAAGCATTTAGTCATAACATTAATATTGCAATGCCCATCATTAAACCATCCCAACATTGGTAAATAAAAATCCGAGGTATAAAAAATTCTAACCACAACTTGCTTAGATAAGTAATCAGTCAACAAGCTATTTGGTGTAAAATAATTACCATTGTTGGAGGTCATATCAAAATGAGTGAACATATTCAACAAGTTTTTCTCCTTGAAAACAGCAAGGTCATCACATGTGATACAAATTCTTTGCACCCAAAATTTATTGTCTACCCCATACTCTCCAATCAAGTTAAATCTAAAATCAGGGGCGTAAACACTCTTTAAACATGTGAGTTCAGCAATCTTATTTCTAGCATGTGACAAAGACATAGGTGGATCCATCATAATAGAACATAAGTAAGTATCATAAGAAATCTTAGCTAAAAACTTATCATGTCTAAACAATTTTGGATCAGACTATCTGGCGGCGCCGCAAATATACTTCTCCATGCGGCGGCTTCCCGCAATGAATGCATGCACCGAAGTCACATGTGATATCACATAGATTCTCTTTAACGGTTCAACTAAAAAAGTTTTATCTCTCAAACGGTTAATCTGATCGATAATCCGTTTTCACCGTTGACTTAGTCGCAACGAGATCTTCGAAACTAGATCCCATGTTGCCATGTTTTGACAACTTTTTTTTCGTTAGTAGCTACCAGATTGTTATCACTAACCTACCAGATTATAATAACTTGGTTATCAGGTTTCTGTGCACCATTCAACACCAATTTAAGGCTACATGATAGTAGTATATGTGCAATAATAGCATCTATTAGGTCTGGAAAATGTTAAACTCTTACTCTCTAGATGTATATTTCATTGCAATGTAATTTTTTTAAAAAAAGTATCCCGATAGCCATGTATAATTATCATGGTAACTGATCTATCTTAATCTGGTAACCATAGTATTTTAATCTGGTAACTAGTGTGACGAAAAAAATTCGTCACACTAGATATGTAGATGTGTTACAAATGTCTAGAAACATGTAAAATATTATATAGTAACCATATAAAATTATCTGGGTAAGTGTTCGATATTAATCTGATAGCTATAGTACTGTAATCTGGTATGTGGTGCGGAAAAAAAACTTCACCAAAACATATCAACAATGGATCTGGTTTTGAAGCTCTCGTCGAGACGAATTTAACAGTGTAAACAGATCGCTAATCGAACAAACGGTTTAGGAGAAAAATCAATTTAAATTTTCGAATTTCGTAATTAATACGATGACATCAACATGAGGTGGAAGATTCCTGGCTGCATGCCTCCTATAGGGAAAATGGCACGTAAATTACCGCCACACGGACAGCCCATTGGTGCGGCGCTTTTGACTAGCTTTTCCCAACAATTTTACGTGATCCAAACCATGTGTCACGAACAAATCAAAAGGCTCAATTTTATCAACATTGCTTTCATTGTGGACAATCGACTCAATGGAAGAATTATTTCCAGCACTAGGAGCACTCAAAACAGTAGGTATCTCAAGTATTCGATCACAAGGTAAAATCAAATCAGCCATACTATCTTCTAAAACAGGCGATGTGACCAAATCAGCACGAAATTCAATACATGATGTATTTAAAACAGTAGGCAATTCAATTGTGTGATTACTCGGCATATTCAAAACATCAATATGATTTCCTACAATAGATGGCATGCCCAAATCAGCGGGTAAATCAACACAAGAATTATCTAAAGAACTAGAGTATAAATCAATCTCATGTGAAGCAATATCATCAGTACCTTTATTATTACCATGTATGTCCGACTCAGATAGTGTAGGTACAGTCGGTGGCAATGGTTCACATATTGGAGGTGGGGTAAGGCTCTCCTCAATGTATGTGGTTCGCATAGTAGATGTAATAGTGGAGAGAATAACCGACTCAACACTTGGAATGTGCACCTTGCGCTTGTTTGTCTTAGCGGCAACACGTCTCTGTATTTCCTGTTCAGCTTTGCAAGAAAGACGAAACAAACGATCCATAGGATAACACTTCTCATGAATTAGCATGTCCTGAATACCATGGTTTAACCCTCTCCAAAATCTATCCATAAAGTCTTCTTCACTTTCTTCTAACCCACAATGAAACAAGGTAAGTTGCAAATCATTATAATACTCTTCCACTGTATTACTACCCTGTTTTAAACATTGCAATTTTCGAAGCAAGTCATTAATATAATATTTAGGGACAAATTGACCACGCATAATTATTTTCAATTCCCTCCATGTTTTTGGCATATTTTCAGCATTTGTACGACAATGTTCACTCCACCAAATAGAAGCAAAATCAACAAATTTTCCAGTAGCAGCCTTTACTTGCTTATGCGCAGGAAAATTATGGGAAACAAATATCGTACTCATCGCAGATTCCCATTCAATATATAAATCTGGCCTGAGACGACCGTCAAACGCTGGCATAGACACAGTAACCTGATGTGGTATAGTGTTGTGTGTCTTTACCTCTTTTGGTGGTCGTCGTGGTGGTGGAAAATCTCCAAGTATAGTCGAAGCCCAAGAAATTGTAACTCCAGAACCTGCCATGATTAGTAGACAACAGGAAAAAAAATCACAAGTATTTGTTCCTATCACTGCTAGGATGTGGTGGCAAATCGCTCACAGTATTGCAAACATCAAGTCTTACAAATTCTTACCATGCAGCAGGTGGTGACCGGCAACCAGCAAAGTCAAAGCTCTAAAGATTGAGTAAAGCGATTGCCAGGTGAACGTAGAACGCACGGTGTAGAAATATGTGGAGCTGTAGGTAGGCATAATTTATGTGGAGAAAAAATACCACAACCACGTTAGTAATGTAAAGCTGAAAAATCCGCTCAAAGTTTTTCAAGTGCTGGTCCTAGGCAAGACTGTACTAGAGACGCGAGTCTAAGACACAGATAAAATATCACGCGCGCTGTAGGAGTGAACGGAGAGCTGGACAGAAAAATTTTACAGGATATGGCGATACAAGTGAGCAGCCTGAAAGGTGATCGAAACATACATATCCCCAAATGGTCCCGGACGCTGACACGTGGCACCGTATTTTTGCAGAAACACCCTTATACAATTTTATACAGCATATGTGACCACTGTACTGCTTACCGACGTTGTTACCACTGTACTGCTAACGAGTAGTCACTTCTACGTTATTTTTTTTTCCATCTCTCACATGTGCAAACCTAAAATTATTAATAAAGTTTGGGTAAATATACGTATAGCCTATCGTGTTCCCTGCAAAAATAGTTAGTTCTACGGGCAACATTTTATTTGTACTTGGAAAAGTTATAAAGGAAAACGTTTTGATACATGACATAAACAAGTATGGGCTCTTTACGGTTAAAGTTGTTGGTCTTCAACCAGCAGGTGGCGGGTTCGAGTCTCCTTCTTGTGCAGTTTGTAATTTTAATTATCTCCTTCTCTCTGACAGGTGGGACCCCACGTCTGTAAGCAGTACAGTGGTCACATATGCTGTATAAAATTGTATAAGGTGTTTCTGCAAAAAATATTGGACTGAACCGTGAGCCTCACGGTTACGAAACAAGTAACGAGCGGGCGGCTTACGAACTGAGGCGCAGGAGCGGCAGGCTGACAATATCAAACGAGTGTAATGTGCAGCCCTGATTGTCTTTCTCTTGGACGGTCACGTCGGCACTTTTTTTTTATGGCTGTTCCTTAGGAGAAGAGCAAACGTGATCCAACTTTCCAACAATGCAATGACAGGATCCGTGAAATAAACAACGAATTGGATCTGCCTTTTCTAAGCTAGGAACGGATCTATGTTCCAAGGAAACTGATAGTTATTCTCTTTTTTTTTCTCTTTGAGTTTCGAATCCCAAAACCACAACTGATAGAATCTTTCCCAGCTAACAAAAGATCTGATCGGCCTTTTTTTTTTTTTTTTTGAATCTGGCCGATCGAAAGTTTCCAACAAAACAGATACGTGCGTGTGTGAAACCAGCAACAAATCTGGCCTTCCCGGCAAGGCAAGGAACGGATCAAATTCCAAGTTCCAAGAAAATCGTATCTTTTCTTTCCCTTTTTTTTTTTTTTTTTTGCCGAAGCCAAACCCGATCCAAACTCCTTGATCGGATTGGAAAACCAGCACGTACAGATCCAACAGATTTTGTGCAACGAGAGTTTCCAAACTAAGCTTCTTTGAAGGATGGTGGCGGCGCGAAACTAAAGAAAAATTGGGGCGAACGAAAAGGATAAGGGATAGTGGACGCGGAAGAAAAAAAAAAGTGACAGCGGAAAAAGACAACAAAGTGGATGGTGTCGGATGTGATGCAGCGTGGAAGAAACGTGATTAGAACTCGAAACTCTAAAAATCTAGACTAAAACCAGCAACTCGACACACAATGCAACGAAAATTCAACAAAACAAAAACCAAGTGATTAGGTGAAAAGGCTAAGACTGTTTTTTGGCGAGGATGAACTAATCTAAATATTTTTTGTATGACTTTTTTTCTGGACTGTAGGCAGGAAAACAAATCTAAACTAGGGATAAATTTTCTCACCGAGCAACCTGATATCTGATACCACTTGATAGGGTAAAGGTGTCCGATCTTTCGATGAGATGGATTTCTCTCGATTTGGGTGGAGGTCGACGTTGACGATCCGACTACAAACGTGCGTGACGTTGCGCCTTAGCAATCGCTACACCAACTTCCGAGGCTATTGATCTCGCCGGGGCTAGATCAACCTGATCCGAAGATCAATTCCTGCAAGCAATCGAAGAACTAGCAAGAATTATAGATGCAATCAAGATATTGCGGATTAAGATGAAAACTTTATAGATGGGATTCTGCAAGTGCGTAATACAAAAGGGTCTGAACCGACACTGTTGTCTATGGCGAAGAATAGCAATGGCTAAGTCTTAAACTAAACAAAATCCAAGTCTAACCTAAACGCGGGCGATCTATTTATTGGCGGCCGGTGGTGAAGACGCGTGAGCCTCGTACACCATCGACGTCCTTGCGTCTAGTTGGGCTAATTTAATTTCTTGGACTCTTTCGTGGACGTGACAGGAGCTGGCCCAAGGTTGGAGGTCCCGCGCATGCACGCGAAACCCATCTCGCCTAGTCGTTTTCCGTGTAGCAGGCAACATGCATGGATCGATCAACATCACGTCCCATGGCCTCTTGGCTGTGCAAGTGCATGCGTCATGCACATGGGACCCACTTCCTTCATGCATGCAACGCTGATTAGCATTCCTCCATGCGTAACTTGATTGCCTAGAATAAAAGAGCTCGTATATGGTGCAACTTGTATTTGGAAATGCTTCTCGTATTTTGATGCGTGGCTTGTACAACTCTTGGATGATTCTGCATAAGATAAATGATGGTGTTGTATTTTGATCTATATTATCGAAATAATATAACAGATTATTACTACTAGAAATCACCTTGAAAACATGTTCATGAGTAATATTTTTGGTTGTATCCGGGTTAATCATGTCCTCATCAACAAGTGGAGGCCTTGTTTGCCTTCCTTATCTTTGGCCGGCATGGCGGCCCATCTTCTACCTCCATTGCGGAGGCTTGTCGAGGTCTGCACCGGAGCTCGTCAGATCGTTGCCACCAAGTGATTCGTTCCCGTAGGCTTCGATTTGGCCGGTGGCAGAGCTTCATCGCTGGAAATGAGAGATCGAGCACCCTCCTCCAGCATCTCGGTGTGGTCAGCGCCTGGAGATCGCCGGCGATCAGAGGTGGAGATGCCCAAACACCTGATTGCGTTTTATATTTTTGTGCTAGGGTGTTTTTTGCTATTTTCGAGGACCTATCTTCAAATTCTGGTTTCTTTGCGAGTGTTGTTCTGGGCCTCGATGTAATTTGTACCCACCTCTTGTTTGGTTAATATAATGCAGCACAATCTTGTACAAAAAAAATATATACAATGTGGTCTATACGACTTGGGGCGGCCAATGTGGTCCTTCATCTGTTCTTCGTCTCCAAGCAGGAGCCAAGCACATCACCACCGGGGACTATACGACTTGGGGCGGCCTACTCCTCGTAGCTCCACCACCAACTCGTGCCGGAGATGAACACCGCGAACGCCCAACTGGAAACAGACTGCCTCCGTAACGGCATCAAGGCATGGGGGTAAACTTGGAGATGGCGCCAACCTGCATATGCCTGAGCTCGCGACGGCTGCCCTTGTGCCAGATGATGTGCTCGAGAAGTTGTTGCTGAACTCCCTCCAGTAGCAGCTTGGGATCCAAAGGACCCCGTCCTAGATCCAGTGGAAGAACAACATCCCCACTCCAGCAGCTCTCCCGACACCATGTCGACAAGAGGGAGGAGGAAAAATTGCTGCCATCTCAGGACACGAGCTTATTTAATGGGGGAAGAGTAGAGCCTCCGCTGTCCATCATCAGCTCCGACCAGAGGAGCGCCATGGACAAAAGAGTCGCTGACATCAGCCACCAGAAGCCGCTCGCTTGCTCTGGCCGCCTAGACCCACTACCGGCAAGACGCCATACGCCACAAGGGCAAAACTAAGCATAATCCTACTCCACAAGACGCCATATGGCAACGGGGCCACTAACCACTGGTTATTGCTCAACCAAAACCATCCCCAGGTAACAAAGTTGTTCCCATCCCCATCCCCATTAACTATCACGGGGATTGTTTTCCTACCATCCCCATCCCCACCGGGTAGCAAATAACCAACGGTTTCCCCATCCCCATGGAAAACGAGGGTGTCGGCATGCGGTGGAGAAGAAATGTGAAGCTCTGTATCAGGATTTCGACATAGGCGTGCGTATGTGTGCTGTGCGGGCTGTGGCAGCTAGGGTCGGGAGGGGAAAACGAGCATAGGGTCTGGCTACATGGGTGGGAATTAGGGTTTTCGTCACATACGCACCTCTCTATAACCTCGAGCCAACATGTCAGTTCCTAAATATGGGTACATAGGATAATGGTGTCCACATCCCCTTACCCAACGGAATTGTCTCTTTTTCGGGAAAACTCCCAAACCGGAGTAAGATCTCCTCGGAACGGGCCCATTGCCAATTTATCCACGCCAGACAGTAGCGTCGCCGGAGATCAGAGGAGAGTGAGCCGGAAACGAGATCTGGGAGTCGACTCTCAAAGCGGTGGAGGAGACAGAGTCTAGCCTCCTCCATTCCTTGATTTGTACTTATAATATGTTCACGAAATTAATATAATGATATATAGAATAAAAATTGCAAGACGAATCTAACGATACCATTTATGCATTCTCAACCCATATAATTTTGTACATATTATTGTTCAAAGTCGAATATCGAAGACCATCATAAAAATAGTGTGCCTTATATTTTGGGATGGAGGGAGTACAACTCGCATATTTTGGGATGGAGGAAGTACAACTCGCTACCAACGTTCGAGACCCCAAACTTGGCCTCGAGCGCAACCCACATGTCCTTTTCTATTATCAAATTACATACAGAAGTCAACAATGGACTCACGAAGAGCAACCTTAAATAGGATATTGATTTTCTGGAAAACTGCTCCTATGCTGAGTAAGATCTCCCTCGGAGTTGCCTTTAGTGGTGTTATAGCAGCTCGTGGTTTGAAAATAATGCACATCCTCGAAAAGATGTGACCTCATAGATGTAACATAACAAAACCACTTGGCGCTATCTATAATTAGGTTTTTAGATTATTAAAAATATGAGCAATTTGTCATATAATTTAATCCATAAAAGAATAGATAATTCAAGATAATAACAACGAATATTAAACTATTCATATCCATAAAGCAATAGATAATTCAAGACAATAACAATGAATATTAAACTAATCATGCGAAGCAACATGCACGGTGAGAATAATACATCTAAAGCAAACGCTGGAAACAGAAACTCTAGCAGAATCTCCAACACATAAACAAGGAACACAAGTCATTTAACTGCATCGGTCAGTCGAGAGACGAGTCACCACTAACCAGCTAGTGTTACTATTGACGGAAAAGATGGCCAAACATTTTTGCATGACTATTCGCTTCCTCAAGAGCAAACACTGAAACATAGTACAGCAGGTCATCGTCGTACCAAATCTCCATGTTGAAACGCATATTAACACAACTAGAACTTGAAAATAAGAATAATTATATAAATCTTAAGAGACCATGATAATGTGAAGATAAATATTTAAGCTCAGTTGCGGTTACTAAACTGTGTTGTGCTTATTTCATAATCTGATGTTAAAAATAGTCACAAAAGTATGCAAAAATAGGTCAAACAAATACTAAAATAGGCAAAAACAGCTGTGCAAACAGGATTAAGGCAAGTGATAAACTCAGTCTTAGGGTTTTATGCCCTGCAACAATTTCCTGAGAATCAGCTTCTAGTTAAACAGACACAACAAGAACCAGAGTGCAAGTAACAATGAGCTCCCTCCAAGCAATTGGCCTTAGAAATTTAAAAAGATAATAGAATATATTTACCTTCCAGATACATGACCCTACAATAGTAGCTCTTTTGTTCCATAGAAGTAAAGTTAGTACAGTACTCCCTCCGTTTCATAATATAAGATGTTTTAGATGTTTCACATGTTGTCTAGATTTAGACTAAAAGAATGCAAAGTGGGTGAACATATACACTAAAACATGCCTAGATATATGTGGTACAAATGTGAATGTGAAAAAAGACTAAAACATCTTATATTATGGAACGGAGGGAGTATATCTGTAGCTCTGTAGCTCTACTATGGACTCAACCAGGACATTTGTCTGGCATGAAAGATTGACGGTGGAAAAAATTAGCCATTTTAGCCTGTAAGAAGATTTGAATCAAACCAATTATTCCTACGAGGTTACACATTGGGTAATCTAAGAAGTAAACTAATTAGTAACAAAACTGCAATAGTAATGACCTATGTGCAGCATATCTTCAACGAATTAAATGACAGTACAAAAATTCTGTTAAATAGAACAAAAAGCTAACACAGTTTCTGTTACACTTCTGATGAACAAGATGTATACAACTAACTGAGGTTCAAAGCCAGGAGTGGGTCATTATCTGTCCCTAAACCCTGAACCCTCATGCTCCTGAGGCCTTGGGGTCTGGCATCTTTATAATCTATGATGATTGCTTGGGAATCTCCTTCCTTGGTGATCATACGGAAATCTAGTTCTTGCCCCATTCGGCCAATTCCTATGTACTCTTCCACCTCTGTCTGTACCTCTTCCTCGATATCCTGAACTGTTGTGTTTCATGGCAGATGCTCCATCATGACGAGACATCTGGGTTGAAGAAGTGGAAGGACAAGGACTCCCTCGAGGATAGGTCGGCAACGGTGGAAAAGGATTAAAAGGCACACCAGGTGCGACTTTCCATTTCTGGCCACACTGGGTTCCTTCAACTTCTGGAGTTCCAAAGTGCTGAACAAGAGCGATTGGAATTCCATATGAAATACTCAAGTTAGGCAAATACCTCTCCTGGCAAAATCCTGGAGCAACCCCACAGTCTAAAGAAGCTTGTGCAGGCTGACGTTCCTGTTGAGGCTCAAACCCTGGAGGCACATCATCATCTGCACCATCTGTTGAGCTTCCCATAACAGGAACATCGTTATGATTGCTGTTTGTTACCCAATTCCCATGCGACATATTTCTAATCAAACTAATCTGAAGATCCAATTCTCCATGTCCAGAATAAACTTTCTCAGTTTGTAACCCAACCATTTTATAGTGGCTTTCTGGTTGATAATCCCAACGGCTCTTGCGCTTTCTTCTAGTAGAATATGAACGTGTAGAACAGTTTGCAGGTCCATCCATATAAGGAAGGATCCATTTATCGCAGAACTTTCGAGCGATACAATGAACCTGTTCACAATTAGCATAAAAATTGAGCAGGTCACTTTACAAATCGGGAAAATTGGATGAAGCCATAGCATTGTCTATGCATACTGAGTAATAAATTTTAAATTTCTTATTTGAAACCCTAAACTGAATGTGAACAGGGCTGGGCAAGAGAAAATATAATAAATAATGAGAGCTGGCACAAATCCCCTTTTAGCCAGCAGCAAAGGTTTAAGACCAAGAATTTTTTCAAGAAAACCCAAAGCTTGCGGTTTAATTATAATGAAAGAATTTAAGACCGAGACTGGTAAACCATCACATTTTTTAATAGGGGGGCTTAAACTCGCTTATTCTAGGATTTGTTTGACCAAACAAGAACTTGCAGAAGTAGCTATCTCTTGTTATTAAGCCAGGACATAATCAGGAATTAGTACCTATAAGGCTTTATGAACATGAAAATAATCTCACAAGTATAGTAAGGTCCATGTACACTCCTCTCTTCTACAAAGAGCTTGTTGATATCCACTGATCTATGCTATTCTTTTACAGTGGAATTTCCCTCCTTGATTATTTCATTTATTCATTCTATACATAAAATTACACCAGAAGATCAACTATTTTCCATGCGTTAGTCCATGAATCAGTTATGCATTCTAAGTTTCTAACAAATAGACAACATACAAATGCATATCAAAATAGAAGTTGAAAAGCATGCATGGTCACGAGAACATTACATGTTTGTCACTATGCCGCGTCAACATCAACATCGAGTCCCTGAAGCTGCAACAATAGAAAGTTCAAAAGAAGGTAATTAAATATAGAAGCTATTAGGGCAATTCAGATTTGTCTCTGGCACATTATCCACCGGTAAGGCATAGTATAAGACTAACAGGTCAAGGGTAACACAGTGCCAAAAAACCTGTAACTCCTATAGCTGTAGATCAAGAACTCACTGATATCAACACATTGAACGGAAAATCTCATTGCAAAATTTGTTGTATTTTAGGCTACAAAAAATTGACAAATCGTTCAAATTTTCAAGTTTTATAAAATGGGCACTGTGCACCACACCAGATCCACAAAATTTTCAGTTTTGCTGAGCCTAGAATACAAAGAATTTCGGAATGATTTTTTGCACACTAGTAGAGTTCGACATCATCCCATTTTTTTGGAACTTTTAAGTACCAGTTTTGAATTGTTCAAAAAACGAGCTCCGTGAAGCTCAGCCTCCAAAACGCCACTCTCCTCATAGAAGCCGTACTTGCATATGGTTCCCGCAAGGCAGAGTTAGGAAACAGGTCTAAAAGGACTCGGGACATGAGCAATTACAAGGCCATACAACAAGATGTTTTAGTAAACCAGAAAGTTCAATTATCTAACATACAAAAGAAATAACTCAATTACTGCCTTTTGGGGGAATCCTATGTAGTAGTCTAGAATAAGAAGTCGTTACACAAAGCAAAATAGAGAGACATAGATATGGGTCCAACCAGATATAAAAATCTTTAATCGGTATTTAATAAAGTAGAATAAGTTGCAAATTTGAACAATCTTACCTTTCCATTCCTTCACATCGAGGACCCTCATTTATTTTTTCAGCTGTCAGGATTCCCCTCAAAGCTAGAAATTCTAATACCTGAAGGAAGATGCCACTGTTCATAAGGACAAGGTGGTGGAATAATAAAGCTCTGTTTCTACAATTCTGTGACAAAATGTGATTCTCAAAGAAATGCACAGCAAAACAACACAAGGTAATGGGACATCACAACGGTTATCTGCATATGAATAATTAACTGGAAACCATACAAAGGTGATTATCATTGTAACCACACAGCAGGGTGATTAGTAATTGATAAAATCAAACGAGTGTCAAACCTTCAGAAGCTTCCGAATTATAGGTCTTCGAAGGAAGTGGTCTCTATTCTGCTTCAATATATTATGAAGCATTTGCAATCCTGTCATAGAACAGATAAAAATTAGTTTGTAATTATAAAGATCATCGTTCATAGAGAAAGTTGCAGAAAGGTGAGGAAATATACCATTCATGTTGATGATACCCAGGAGGACGGCTCCTGATTTTGTTTGTAGAAGTGCTTCAAGAATCAATGCAAGATCCCTTATACTGAAAGAGATAAAACAGTAGCACATTTAGACTGAATAAAAAAAACTTGCTAGGCATGCCAATTGGCAACTGCTAATCAAACCTTTTAGGTGTGCCCCCAGCATCATCGCCCGCTGCGGTCACAAACAGAAGCCTCAAATATTCATTTGTTGAATCCTGTTCAGAAAAACACATTGTTCGGATAAATAGTTAGAACATGTGATAAGGGTATAAAAGAAACTATTGCACTATAAGAGGTAGATCCTTTCAAGTTCAACTGTCAAGCTATGCCTTGATATCCACATGATCACAGCCTCACGGGCAAATAAGAAGCATTTAAAACCTAAGAAGGTTCAACAATCCTAGAAGTTCAAACAATCATAAGTATTGTTTTACACAGTATGTACTTCAGCTTTTGTACTGAAGACATGTTAGTACCACTATAGTCTAATATATCTTTCAGACACTATGTTCAGCATTTGCTCTCCGGAAATGTTAGGCCACCAAGTTATCTAATCTTCTACACCTTAACTTTCATCGAACAACGGCATATCTAACTATTCCCTATGTTTCACTATGTGTCCTCGGCCTTCAGGACCATACAGGAGTGCTGCATGTATATACATTAAGGAAAAAATGCCCCAGGAAACTCTGTTTCAATATATCTGTCTATGCATGAAAACCATGTTTTTTTTGTTGTCACTTTCCCTCTTATACCCCTAACAATAGCTGTTGACTATTTGTGTTCTCAATCATCTCCCTGTTAAAGAAGCCTTGTTCCATGCAAAAAGGCCCATTTGGTCTACTGCACATCTGCACTTACGAGGCTACGAAAGTGCTAAACAAAATTCGTTCCATACTAAAGCGATGTAGTGCCATGCCTGAAGCGGTGATGATTTCATCTGGATTTTCAGTCCAAAATTTTCATAGTCCCCTGCCCCACGTCATCCGCTCAGGCGGCCAACCCAGCCCTCCCCTCCCTAGCCTCCTCCATTCTTCTCCCCGCCATCGCCGGGCAAAGCTCGTGCGTGTACGGCAGCGGCGGGCCCTCTCCATCGCGTGTTGTGCCGGTTCACGCGGCGGATCTGGCGGCCGGCTCCGGACTGTGGGGACGCTGGCCGGTGAGGTGGGGTGGCGGCCCGGCACGGGAGTTTTGGCGTCGAGCTCTTCTGGTTCTCGGCTCCTGGGTGAGGTGGCGTTTCGCTGGCCGGTTTGCTGCGGCATCTGACAGCTTTAGCCAAGAAGCCAAGGTGCTGGCTTTCCAGTCCATATCTCGTGCTTTGGGGATGCCGGGGCGGCGACTTCAGGGTGGCGGCCTGCCGCGCAGGCTGCTAGGCGACCAATGCCCGCGGCCGGAGACTAGGATGCCGGGACGGTGGCTTGGGGTAGTTCTGGCGTCCCCTGGGCTGGTGTGACGTGTTCGTCGCGGAGTGAGGTGCCGCGGCCTACACAGTCCGTGCCGGAGGTTGGTGTTCGGCGGTGGAGCCAGCGCTTTTGTGCTCATGTGGTCCTCAGCAGGGTGTCGGTGTTCCAGGCGAAAGCCTCACACTGGCTTTGGTCTGGTGCCAACGATGACGGCGCCTTCGTGTGTCGTTATCCCTTCTTGGAGGCATCGCAGTGGAACCCGGTTCCTCTCACGCGCTAAGGTCACAGTATCTCCAGGTGAAACCTAAACTCCGTTGGTGTGGGCCGTGGCGGTGTCTACGTCACTACCTTCTTAAAGGCACCGCCTGGGAGTCTGCGGGAGCCTTGGCTGTTGTGCAGTGTTGCTTCGCAAGCAAGGGTCCTAGACGGTGGATTGCACCAAGGCGGCGGCCTAGGGAAACGGTGTGGTCGTGGCCCTACGAGGCAGGGTTGTGGCTCTGCATCGCAGGGGTGCCAAACTAGTGTTGCTTCGCCAAGCGAGGGTGGAGGCCCCGGACGGTGGATTGCGCCAAGGCGGCGGCCTAGGGAAACGTTGTGGTCGTGGCCCTATGCGGGAGCCTTGGCTGTTGTGCAGTGTTGCTTCACAAGCGAGGGTGGAGGCCCCGGACGGTGGATTGCGTCAAGGCGGCGGCCTAGGGAAACGTTGTGGTCGTGGCCCTACGAGGTAGGGTTGTGGCTCTGCATCGCAGGGGTGCCAAACTAGTGCCCCGGGGGTTGCTGGTTTGTCGCCATGGTTTTTTTTTATTTCTTTTCTTTTCATCCTTATCGCCTAATGCGATCTTCTAAAGATTCTACCTGCTAATACACGGGAGCAATCAATTGCTGTGGAGTAGCATGTACATGCATAGATCTCAATTGCCATGAAGCACTAGTTAAGATGAATCTATGCATGTACTGAAGTTGCTATAGTAAATGTGCAGTTGAGTATGATGTAGATTGAAGTTCTCTTCCTTTGATCAGGGAAACTAATGGTCTATTTTGAACTTAGTTGATTATTTTATTTGTCTGTGTGCATGGTGGGCTGAGGACAGATACAGTGAAACAGAGGGAGTATATTGTTTTTAATTTAGCATACTAATTACAAGTCACCATAACAAGCCATGGTAAAATATTCAGTCCAAGTCAGAACTTATACAATAAAATGGATAAAGGTACATACTTTTCGCCTGCTGATACCTCCGTCTTGATCCAGCAGGCTATTTAATCTCCCTTCAACTGCAGATACCGGTGAGACATCAGACATCATTAAAACCATCATATCAAGCGGCAACAAAGATACATTTCGCAACAAGGTTTTACCTCCCAGAGTACATTCATTGTCAATAGGACATGGTGGTTTTACATTTCTATGATGTTTTAGACTGTTTTTCTTCTTGGCATGGAAACCAGGTACTAGGCTGCTCCCCAAATCAGAGCTGGGTGTTGATCTATTCATCACATTTGGAGCTGTCAATTCAACAATCATGTTGGGAGTCTTCTCCAAAAACTCTAATGGCTGAGTGCCATGTGCTGGAAACTGCTGCCAAGAACTCTCTATAGTTTGGGACACATGCACAGGTGTACGGGTGACATCTTCAGCATCCTGTGGGCTCCATGCTTCCATAGAATTATCCGGCTCACTAGTGTCAGATAAGATAGGCGAAGTTTGTTGGTGAGGTTCGGAATCTGGGGTTGCAAGTGGGCAATTATTTGAGTCTTCTCGCTGGATGGAGGTTTCATGCTCAACAATGTTTGGATTTGTGCCATGAGAACAATACACATTTCCTAGCATTTCCTCAGCATCCTTGTAAGTGACCGTGGGTTCAAAATGCTCTGCTTCTGCATCATCTTGGGCAATGATGTCAGACCCTGATATGTCTCCACCAATGTAACCCCGGCATTTGGCAGTGCCACAAAAACATTTTTGAGGAGCAGCACCAGATACACGGACATAGTTGTAATCAAATGTTAATTCTTCACCCTGTGAGCCAATAAATATCCATGACATGCAGCACATAGATAATAGGCGAATACAGGAAAAAAAGTCTGGAGTGCAATAGAGGAGGACCTTTGATTTGTACTAATGAAGTAATAAACAAAGTAAATCGCCATTTCATTATTGACAAACCATCATTAAGAGTGAACAGTTGAGTTTATATATAACAACTAAAAATACGCTAAGTTTCTTGATAGCATTACCTTCTTGATTTTCCTCATAGCAAAAATTCCAATGCAAACTTCTCCGTTGACCATCCACTATTTTCAAGGAAACAAGGTGAAATAATTTAGTAAACTCATGTCGTCAATAGAATACTATTTCAAGTACCATCAGTATTTTTATTTTGTGCGAGTAGCAGAAACTAAGTACTATCGGAGAATGTCAGGATATTTTAACCGACAGGGCAAGAAAGAGGGGAAACAATACAAAAAAGGAAAGCAAATAAACTGAAGTTTCACCTTTTCTGTACGACAATTAGGACTGCAGCTATGATTGATGAACCGGCCCAAGTTTCCCTTTGTGCAGGCATCTATTACCTGGAAGGATTTAAACGAGGATCTATTTGTATACTGCAATCATGATGAATGACTTGAGAAAAGTGGGTGGAACATAGTATTGTGTACTTATGTGTGTGATATCATCTATTAAAGGCAGAGAGAAGGATATAAAGGGAAATCTAGAATAAGAGAAAACTTTGTAAGGCTGGAAATGAAGGGTTACCATCTATTAAAATACTCCCTCCATCCCATAATATAAGATGTTGGTTCTACTAACATCTTATATTATGGGACGGAGGGACTAGAAAAGAGAATTGGTGGGCAAATTGTTATGACAAGAAATCAAAAAGGCGCACCTCGCCTCCATTTAGTGTCATGAAGTAGAAATGCTTCTGGCCCTTAGAAGCATAATATCTTTGGCGAAATTCATAAGCCGTTATATCAAGGACCTGAAAGAACGACATAAACAACAAACTCATTAATGTTACCTTTCCATGTAGCAGTAGCATTTATGCTTTGTAGAAAAGAAACGAGGTACATGACCATATTTTCGGCTTTTCAATGGAGCAGAAAAGTAAGAGGATTTGTATCACAGTGAGTTGTATATTTGGCTTAAAAACTGTGGATGGCGGGTAGTTAATTGTGTGTTGGAAAGACAATAAAATGATGTTACAATTACAGCTGTAAATGGGTGATGTGCATATACATGGACGGATTTGTATGATTTGTAGCATGGAAGGATTAATTATTTTGAATCATTTTCCCTTTGCTACAATCAAATATGTGGAAGATAAATGAAAAGATTTTCTTTATTGCTGCTTAATTCAGAAATATATCAAAGTTGTATACCCCAACATGAACCTAAACATTACAAATAGCATCAAACTAACACAGATAAATCTATAAAAACAGGATATTAGCAATTTGTGGGATCAGCGCAGCCAGGTATCAGCAACACCAAACACCCACTCATGTGGGAGAGTACCACTACCACCAACAGGAATATAGCAACACCACACATGCAGTCATGCACCCAACCCATCGCATAGGATGAACACGACCAAGAGAAGAAAGGAGGGAGAAATAGAGGACGTAGGCAGTCTGAACTGGTACCTCTCCAACATATTCAATAAGGAACCGTCCTTCGGATACTTCTTCTTGCAACTGCAATCCATAGCCTTTCTGGCCTGAATGGAACCAGCTAATTTTTGCATAGCTCCTCCTTTGAAACTGTTCCCCATATTTTATAAGATCAAAACCAATGTAGTACAGAAAGCGTGTATTAACAATGAAAAGGCATAAAAATGACCTGCTGATTAGAACATTGCTCCCCACATGGACATGTACGTTTTTCGCATTCAATATTGAGCATTCTGTTCAGACAGCCATCTCTACAGCCCATTCGGCCATCTTGAGGAGGCTTGCAGTTGCATACCATGCTCTGATATTATTGAATGGAAAAGAACATAAGATGGAAATAAAATAGACTATTCTTTTCAAATGTTAACTGGTCTCCAAGCCCGTGAATCAAGAACAAACAACCAATATATTTGTGCAAATGGTACAAATGTTACTTTGCCAGCAACTTTCCCAGCCCATCCAAGAAGTGGAAGTGAGAAGTGGTAATATGTGGAAGTGGAGAAAGATTGAATTAAACGAGTGCACACCACACTCATCCCCATTAAGATTGATAAATTGCCAGGTTCTGAGTCCACTAGAATAAATATGAGAATCTATACCGGCTTACGAAGTTAAAAACCACTGTAAAAAGAGAAGTAGATGAATATTACTTACAAAAAACACTGTAACAAGAAAAGTAGGTGAATATTATCAATAGTTCAATACAGAAAGAAGTTAGTGAATCAGCAGTTCAGCACATACCTCATCGACAGATTGATTCCTGCGGTTACGATGAAGAAATGAGTTTATCCTAGCATGTGTCCAGGATGGTGCTTTAGAAGCTACACAACAGAAAAGATGCAAAAGAGCATCATAAAAACAGATATTGCACAACACATTATATGACTAGAAAGTGTACGGAAGAAAATAAACAAGATATGCAGAAATTCGAAACCTTTTGAGTTCGATCCATCATTGTCAGCTTCATCAGCAGAAGCATCTGAAAGATCCAGCTCAGCATTGATCTCAGCGTTTGTCTTCTCTTGTGGAATCGAACAATCAGCAAATGTCTTGTCTTGGTTGTCCTTGCAAGTCCTTCACAGTTTCAAAGATGGATCAGAAGCATACGAACAAGAAATAAAATTAGCATACAAGCGCATACAATAATATATAATATAGAAGAGCCAAAAAATGGAAGACCTAAATACAGATTTGAACAGTGTGGCGGAGAAATTCACACATCATATTTGCAAAGCTTAATGTGTAAGATAATTCTTAGATACACCCTTAGAAAAATAAACTATCAGAGGAACAGACCAAACACGGATATGTGTAGCTATATATTGCCACAGAAACAAATAGTAGCTCTACAGCTGTTTGCACAGGGAACAATCAAGGAGCACCTCTTGCTCTGAGTAACTGGACTGCCGCAAGATACGAAGAATTCAAGCTACTACAAGATATAAGTTCTATAGAATTACATGAAGATAGCATCGAAATGTCAGCTTTACACAGCATATAAGAAGGAATGCAGTGCGATGACAGTATTATTACAGTTAAACTCTTCCACTTCAGCAAAATTATCCATTTCATTTCAAGTAGGTGGTTCAGGATTAGCAGCCAGAAAACAAAAAACTATCCAAACAAAAAAGAAGAACTATAAAACAGATTCCTAACAGAGTGGAACGACATGGTACCAGACTCCAGTACATGGTTTCTTAATTAGATTAGCAGATTGGTGCAACCCTGAAAAACTGATTAAAGGAAGAAGGAAGTTAAACTATACCATCTGCAATTTGTTTTTCCAATGACATCTGCCAAGTCAGCTGGTATGCAACGCCACTTTTGGCAATCATCACAACATACCCATGCAGCACGTGGTGGTTGTGGTACAGATGCCCCATCTGTTATGCAAGCAGAATTTCTAGGTATTCCAGTAGATATATCGGCAGAGTTCTTGAATGAAAATTCAGTAGCTGGATTACGATTACCTATATAATTTAGAATGTCAATCTATTGAAGTTGCTTGATGCATGACAGTTTAAAAGGATTAAATGATAAAATTTAAATAAGAGGAAACCTACTCTGTTCACTCGAATGGGATGCTGCCAGGTCAGTAACCAACTGAGAAGATGAAGTAGAAGGTCCAGAATCAAAGAAAGTGTCACCTGCTATATTTCTATTCATGCCTTTTCCCTTCACATAGAGATCCCACATCTTATCCTTCTTCCCTCCAGAATCATTATTTTTCTTCCATCTCGGTGATTTCACATTTTCAAGTGCACTAGTTTTCTCCTTGCCAATTACAGGACACTGCATACTGTCATGTTCATGCATACTGATACCCTGTGTGGCAGAAGTTACGACCTCAAAACAGGAACCAAACTTTGGAGGAACTGATGGAACAAGTGGGTATGAATCATCAGAGAAGGCCCCGAGTTTTGAAGGAATTTTGGTGGAACCTCTATTTTTTATGTTCCTTCCCTTCATTTCATCTTTCTTCTGCTGCTCCTGCTTTCCCACTTTTTTACTTTTCCTCACTGCATTGGACTTCTCTAATATTTGAACTTTTCCCTCACCAATATAACCTAACATGGCATGAGACGGATTAATCTCTTCTTTTATTGTGTTCCCATTCTCCCTTGCAGTTTGGGCCCGAAACTCCAAATCTGTTGATGATGAACCATGATTTATTCCAGAGTCAGAAGTAGATAAAGCAAATGCATGAAGAACATTTTCAGTCAATGCAGCAGGATAAGATGGGTTTCCGCTCAGTTTAGCATCATGGCTTGCAGAAGTGTTGTTTTCACATGTTGCAGAAGCTACCTCCAAAACAGAATCAGGTGAAAATCCAACACTAGCAATATTCAGAGAAAGTTCAGAAGTTGATTTAGCAGAGTCTCCGCAGATGTATGCAGGGCATGTTTCTTGAGTAGCACTCTCCATGCACCTGTCTAACTGCTGCAAGTCAGTCTGGATAGACATACACTGTGCAGTTTTGTGAGCATCATTGGAACCATTGACCAATGAATGAGAATCCAATCTTGGAAAGTTACCTACGTAACCTTCTGAGGAGGCATAAGTACCAGTTGTAACTGAAAAGAAAGGTTGTCTATTCAATTCATCCGATGCAAATCCCATAGCAGAAAAGGGAGGGAACTTTTTTTTTGAACATCTTGAACTTCGAGTCTTCCGAATACTTGATTGCTCTTTCTTCCCATATCTTCTATGTGACCTTTCATTTTCATGGGAGATTAGATGAGAATTAGAAGTAGAAGGTTCACAGTTCTGACCAAAACCACCTTTTAGCTTTTGTAGACTGCCCCAGGCAGTAGATTTCACAGGTCTGTTGATGCCACTTCTTACCTTTGCGGTTTTGTTTGGGAACTTAATTATGGTGCTATCAATTAATGAGCATGAACTCTCGACCTTCTTAGATTTGCGTGTACTATTGCTTCCGGTGTATATTTGATCATGTTTCTCAAGAGTAGGATTCCTTGCTGAGGCAGATCTTCTTGGATTCCTACGTCGGGAGACACTTAATGATTCGGACTTTTGATTTTCCAATTCTTCACCATTCTCTTTTTTGACAAAGACAACAGAGCAAGGTTTGTCAACGACAGAATTACATGCATTGAGCTCTAGTGCCAAATGATCAGGATAACCCAAGTCAACACCAGAAGAATGTTGATGGCCCAAGCTCCTATTCTCATGACACCCTTCCATCCTGGAAAACTGAATCTCGTCTCCAAGAGCTTCCTCCTTCCAAAATCCGCTGTCACATGACAGCATACCTCCTCCCGGTGAGCAAGAAGCCATTTTCTCCATGCATGTTTTGTGTTCAGATATTTCACCGATCTCACCAGCCTTGCCATCTAAAGAAACAGCAAGGTTGCTCTCAAAAGTTGAAGGAACTGAATCTTCCTGCACAGGACTAGAGACCTTGGCTTCAATTTTTGGCAGCAAACCATCGTTTTCTAGCTCACGATTAACATCTTTCTTGAAAAGCATGGCATCCATGTCATGTGGCAGCTGTTGGATTTCGAACTTCACTAAATTTGAAAACCCGTCATTATAACAGTGTGGTAGATCATCATCTAGGCTTGTCTTTAGCAACGCTCCATCACACAAAACAACTCCCTCGCCTGCCAAAGCAGCCTCCTCAGACAGACTCGCGTTTGGTACCTTGTCCACCATGTCATACACGCATCCAGAATACTTGGACTGAGATCCTCCGCCGAAAGGGGCACATAAAACTTTGTTCCACACCCCACCATCGGTCACATGGCATGACACTGGATCACCGAATGTTTCAGCAACCCGGTCTGCCTTGCCATTTACAGAAACATCGATGAGCCCAGAACCGGAAGGAACTGAATATTCATGCAATCGACCAGAGACCTTGGTTTCACTTGTTGGCATCGAAACATCTCGTTGCAGCTCATAAGTACCATCTGCCATAAATATCGCGCCATCGTGCTTAATTGAATCCGATAAGCCCTCACTGTCACAGTGTGCTTCGTCAGAAACCATCTTCAAAACGCCTTCGCCTGCCATTACCTCAGCCATGCCACCCCAGTCACCTTCGACACCTGCCAAACTGCCCCACTCATGTTGGCTCCTATCTGTCTCTCTATCCAATGCGCCACGCACGTCGCTGGAATAAAATGTTTCACCACAAGTAACATTTAGTGCCTCACTCGACAACCCACTGTTGGCAACATGGCACATCTTCAGATTGCCAGATTCAGCAGCTTCTCCTGACTCCACAAGAAAACCACAACTCTCCTGGTCATACATGTCCATAGGCCTCCCCTCCATTCTAGAACAGCTGTCCTCACCAATCTGACCAATAACTTCAAAGGGCCCGGAAACAGCCTCAGCAGACTGTTCTAACTTGACAGCAAGGTCGCAACCTCTATCTTTATCTTCAGGTTCCTCTGTGGACATTGGACAAGCCTCGTGATCTGTCTCAATCGCTCGACCCATCATCGCCCGCTTCAGGCGCGGGGGGCGTAGCCAGAGCAGCACCGTCCTCTGCTTTCAGCGGCGCGGGTGGCAACGTGAGCCTCCCAGCCGCGGGCGTCCGCGTCAGCTTCCTCCATTTGCAGCAGGTGGTCAGCAGAGGGCCATGGGGATCGAGACCATCCAATGCACCGCCCCTCCTGGCGTCCCCTCGACCGCCGATCACGCCTGGTGTCGCCCGCGGATAACCCTAAATTGTTCAGGCCTGATCAGAATTCGTGGACCAACCCTACCCCCTAGGAAAAGGAAACGAGGAGAGAAGGAACCAACCTTGGACGGGCGCAGGGCGGCGAATGCCTGCGGGCTGGCAGCGGCGGGCGCGGGGCAAAGCCGGCGGCGGCCTCCGTCGACTCTCCGAGGAGGCGGGGGGGAGCGGGGCGGCGCCCGAGCCGGCGGCGAGGAAGGGTTCGTCGCCGAGTCGGGGCGGTGACGGCGGAGGCGGATAGAGGAAGAGGAGGAGAAGGTATAATATCAGCAAAGGGAAAAAATAAGAAGGGGGGCGCGTGTGTCCCTGTGTGGGCTGTTCTGTTTTCGTTCCTGGAGTTTTTTTGACGGTTGGAATCGCAGGGAAAGAGGAGATGGGAGAAGAACGGAATTGCTTCACGTACGACTTTTTACGTCCGATCTCTGTCCGATACTTCCTCCGTCTCGTCTAATTACGCCTTTGTGCTGCTCCGTTAATAATTCTCAGTCCGGAGCCCAAGTCCAGCCCAAAAACAAACCCATGACACTGCCTAACCCGTCAAAATCTGTTCACAACTCGACCTCTTCCCTGCATACCCTTTCACGCCTCCTCTTCTTCCCTGTGAAACATGATTGTCCGTCTCCTTCAAGATCCTTTCCTCGCCGATCTGAAAATCAGTCTCGCTCAGAATTAATCTGCAACGAGAGTAGGGGATGATTTGGTCTTTGGGCTTGAGGGCTTGGCAGTTCCGCTTTGTCCCCTGGGCTTGGATTTCTGGTAGGAAAAGACGTAGAGTCCTCCCGTTGTCACGCTGCCACCTAAGATCGGATGGACGTCGGACATAAATTCGTCGTATGTATAGCAGGACTCGGAGAAGAAAGAGAGAGTGTTGGGATTATGGTCGGGGTCCGTAGGTATCTCTCGACACTCATTTATAAACCCAAAACAAAAAAAACAAATTCTGTTGGTATTAACTTTTTGGAGTGAAAAAAAACACACACTGTTTTTTAGATTATACTCCCTCCGTTCCACAATATAAGATGTTTTAAATGTTTCACATGTTGTCTAGATTCGGACTAAAAGAATGAAAAGTGGGTGAACACATACACTAAAACATATCTAGATACATGTGGTACAAATACGAATGTGGAAAAGTCCTAAAACATCTTATATTATGAAACGGAGAGAGTATTATGGAAAGAAAAACGAATGATGTTGCAGATACAGCTAAGGTTGTGGACGTCTGCGCGTACATTTGTATGAAATCGTGTAACGGGATTACTACCTTACAAGATTGGGTGATTTTGGTACCGTTCACGCACTGTACTAGTAGTAATAAGTTGGAAAAGAATTATGGCATTGAATTTCAACCTTCCCATGGTGAAAAAGAACACCGGAGAACAGTGGCGGATAGGAAAAAATTTAAGGGTGGGCACACTCCAAAATAGAAACCACACAGCGGTATTTTTTTTAGCAAATTAACAATATAAATAGAAAATTAATAAGAGTGACGTTTTGGACAATGAAAAAAATAGCGCGCTACAGAAATATAGCGCCGGCCTAAAAATATGCTATTAGCGTGCTATATCGCGTTATAGCGTGCTATTTTCGTTATAGCGTACACGATTTTTATAGCGAGACAATTCCCAAAACACTATATCGTGCTAATAGCGGCGATATAGCGCGCTATTTTTTTCATTGGTTTGGAGCCCGAGCTACACATAGCTCGTTTTCAGCAAAATTTAGAATTTGCATTTTCAAGTTCTAAAAAATTCGGGAAAATATTATCTGCAGTTGTGTGAATTTTAATTTCAAATCCTTATGTTTTAGGCTAGGTAAAAAAAGACAAATGGGTGGATCTGAGTGGTGAACAGTTTTAAAAACTTGAAATTTTGCCAGATTTCGAACAAACTAAGTGAATTTGCAAAAATTCTGATTTTGAATAAAAAAACGAGCTATGTGTGGAATGCTCAGGCATCATTAGCACTTTTCGAACAAACTAAGTAAGTTTGCAAGAGAAAGCAACAAAGAAGACAAAAATCACGGCAAATATAAAAGTTAGGGGTGCAGTCAGGAGTTGAACTCACGACTTATGTCCACAGCCACGGATATCAGGACGTCCAAACCAACAAGTTGGAACAACTTTGGTGCAAGATATGCATTACATGGCCTTTTGTTAATGATTTACTTGAAACTGGGCCTAGTTGTGGAAACATAATAGTATATGATAATTATTGTTTCTCAAAAATTCTGGGTGGGTACGGCCCACCCGACCCACCCTGTGGGTCCCCATGACGGAGAAGGGATGATGTGTATGTCTGATCTGACCTATGTGCGAAACTATTTTCAAATATAGCCCTCGAGATCGGCGCCAAAGAGTATGATGTGTGCAGATCGACGTCAAGACATTTCTACACTTGGATGCTCTGAAAGATTAGTGACAACCGAAATTAACGCTGAAATTAGAGAGATGAGCGAAATTTACAATTAGTTTCGCTGAGAGGCCAGATATAATTAGTTTAGATAAAGGACCAGTGTGACCAAAAAAATATCTTTCAGTCTTTGACTTGGATGCAACCGACGACATGTGTGAGAAAATACTATCATCATAGCAATCAATCGTACAGACGCCACTCGCGTCGCATCAATCTTTGATACACATCGCTCCTAGTACTTCCTGTGTTAGGGCAACTCCAACGCGCCGACCCAAACGGACCTCATTTTGGTCCATTTTTCATCCGTTTGGGTCGGCAAACGGACAGTGCTCCATCCCTGTTCTGGCCACTGCACCCAACGGGCCGACCCATTTCGTCCGCTCCTTTTTTTTAGACAACAGATTTAAAAATAATTTACAAACTAGCTGGATGGCCCGCGCCTTTATCAGAGCAGTACTGCCTGTAGGAAACCCGTTCTATTGGTCGAAGTTGAGTCTAGAGTTGGTAAAATTATTATTTATGAAATAAAGTGAGTTGTGAAAACCATCTTAGGAATTCTTTTTACTCCTTACCCAATTCGCTCTAATTCTGAGTCACCTTACCTCAATTTGTTTTACAGTTGAATCAAGTTAGGATCTCGGGGTTGGGTTCTTACCGTCTAGATAAAATTGTGAGTCTCCTTCCGTTCCTAACTGTTGATCTATCCTGTTGTTGTTACAGATGCCGCCTACGGGGCTTGTTGTCTGTCTTACTCGCTGCGAGGGTGTCCGCGGGTTTCCCGCCCTGTTAGCTGCTGCCTTGGCCAGCGTGGGTTGCCCTTGGTACCCAGAGTACTTGGTGTATGAGCAGCACATGCCGTATGGGCAGGGCCAGTTCTACTGTCAGGTCCGTATCCTCAACGAGGATGGAGATAGAATCCAGCACCAGCATGCCGGTGTGGGAATGACAGTGGAGCAGGCTGTTCAGGAGGCTGCCTTCAACGGTCTCTCAGTGTACCGCGGTTACAATGAGTACTTAAACAACCCAAGTTCCGACTTCTACCATTTCCCCGCGGCTGATGAAGGTCAGGAGGGGTGTTATGTTGCGAGGTACTCGGATCCCTCATCTGAGCCGGAACAGAGTCACCGAGCTCTTATCGAGATGGTGAGAGCGTTGGACCTTCGAGCTCGTCAGTGGTACCTCTACGCAGTGGCCGCTCGTGACAGTCACCGTCACACGCTGACGACCTTGGAGCAATACGTCCACAGCGGGGTGCTTCCCACGGAGCTCCTTTCGCCTATGCCGATGGCGCTGCCCCACTTTATGAGCAGCCCGAGTGTGGGTGGCACCATTCCACCGCGTGGACCTGCTCGAGAGGCCGATGGTGACGTGCACACGCCGCCTTATGTCAACCAGCCCGCAAGTGCACGCCGTTTCCGCACTCGCTCTGTGCGTCTCCCGGAATACGTGCAGTACTTCTAGGCGACTGGTAACTGCGGGTACCTTGTATCGTATCTATGCCTTCCTGCGTGATGGGCAAGATACCCACTATCTGTAGTGGTTTCCTTTCAAGTTGGACTTGTTGTATTCGAATCTAATGACTTGTATCATCTGTTTCCCCATTCGTGTAATGCATACTAAAAGCTTGTGAGCTTGTACTTGAATCACTTAATGGGTTTTATTCCGACTGGCTAATGTCTGATCAATTCACTTATTTTCCTGCCATGTTGATGCGATGATACATGTTCTTCCTTGATCACTTCTGCTAAATTGTTGCATTCCATGGGTGTTTTCACCTAAGTGGCTTCTAATTGTGTCCTTGTTCCAAATCTTCAGAATGGCTCCTACCCGTCGTGGTGAAAACAGCAATCCTGAGCTACCGCCGCCACCCACTATGGCGGAGGTACTGATGATCATCGAAGAGGGCCGACTGCGCAATGAGAATCTTCTCGCGCAGTTAGTGCAGCAAGGGGCTCGGAGAAATACTGAATGTAACAATCTCAACGACTTCCTGAAGTCCCAGCCTCCCACCTTCGCTTTCGCTAAGGAGCCGTTGGATGCTGATGATTGGCTGCGTGCCCTGGAGCGCAAGTTCGCCGCGCTGCATGTTCCAGCTGCTGAGCAAGTGAACTTTGCAACCTACCTTCTGATGGGAGCCGCTGGCTCTTGGTGGGAAAGCCATGTGGCAATGTCTGCCGCTGGTCATGTGTTCACCTGGGAGGAATTCCGCACTGCATTCCGTGCGGCTTACATCCCTAAGCCCGTCATGGAGTTGAAGAGAAGGGAGTTCCTGAATCTGAACCAGGGTCGGATGGATCTCCAAGCTTACGGGCGGGAGTTCAACCACCTGTCTCGTTACGCCCCTCGGGACGTGACCAATGATGAGGACCGACAGTATCTGTTCCGCAAGGGTCTGAATCCGCAGCTTCGTTATGAGCTGTTACCTTTCAAGTTCCCGTCCTTTCAGGAGCTGTACAATCAGGCTCTAACTCTGGAGCAAGGCAAGAAGGAGCTAGAAGCTTCCAGGAAGTCAGCTCCAGTGGATAACCAAGGCTCCTCATCCTCCGAAGCCAAGAAGCGCAGGGTATTCGTGCCGTTCAGCTCGGTGCCCCGTGCTCCTTTCGTGCCCAAGCCTACAGGACACAAGCCACCTCCGCCTCGCCCAGCTACATCGACTGTGGGTGCGGCTGGAAGTGGGTTCCGTCCTCGTCCGCCTGCACCGCCGGGACTCACTTGTTATGCCTGTGGTCAGCCGGGTCACTACTCCAGTGAGTGTCCCCAGAAGGCCAGAGCTTCTACACCTGCACCAGCACCTCCTACACCAGCTGCCAAAGCTGCTACTGTTAGCCGTGGTCGTCTGACCCACGTCTCGGCTGAAGCCGCTGAAGAGGACCCCGGTGTTCTCATGGGTGAGCTCCGAATCAATGGATATCCAGCTACGGTCTTGTTTGATTCTGGTGCATCGCATTCATTCATATCCATAGCTTTCGCAGTTAGCCGCCAAATAGAGTTCCAGAACATGCAATCCCCTCTAAAGGTTAAAACACCGGGTTCTAGTTGGTTAACTGACTGGATTACTCCGGAGGTCCAGATATGCTTAGGCAGATGTCCTTTTCCTTTCCAGCTGATTGCCCTGAAGTCAGTTGGGATAGATGTTATTCTGGGTATGGACTGGCTAGTCAAATACCAGGCTAACCTAAATTGTGCTGCCAAGTCTGTCACCGTGGTCCACCCAACTCTCGGATCGGTGACCTACCTGTCCCCTTACTCCAAAATTCCAACCGCTACCGCTCCTCTCTCTCCGGAGATCAGCCTTTACTTTATGGAAGGCATCAACCCGCCAGAAATGCATGAGATAGGTGTGGTGTGTGACTTTCCTGATGTTTTTCCTGAGGAATTGCCTGGCATGCCGCCAGATCGAAGCGTCGAGTTTGTCATCGAGCTGGTTCCCGGGACTGCCCCGATTTCCAAGAGGCCGTACCGAATGCCGACAGAAGAGTTGACTGAACTGAAAAAGCAACTAGACGAACTGTTGGAGAAGGACTTCATTCGGCCTAGTAGTTCCCCCTGGGGTTGCCCGGTCATCTTTGTCAAGAAGAGGGATACCAACGTTCCTCGTCTGGTTGTTGATTACCGCCCTCTGAATGCGGTGACCATCAAAAACAAATATCCAATCCCTCGAATGAATGATCTCTTCGATCAGTTAGCGGGTGCGACTGTGTTCTCCAAGATGGATCTGCGGTCAGGCTACCATCAGATCAAAATCAGGAAGGAGGATATTCCTAAAACGGCATTCACTACCCGTTATGGGTTGTATGAGTATACCGTCATGTCATTTGGTCTCACTAATGCTCCAGCCACCTTCATGAGGCTAATGAATTCGATCTTCCATGAGTACCTTGACAAGTTCGTCATCATCTATATTGATGATATCCTCATCTATTCCAAAACCGATGAAGAGCATGATGAACATCTTCGCCTAGTTCTGACCAAGCTCCGCGAACATCGCCTCTATGCTAAGTTCTCAAAGTGTGAATTCTGGCTAAAGGAACTCGTCTTCCTAGGTCATGTGGTGTCAGCTTACGGAGTGTCCGTTATACCTGACAAGATTCAGTCGATTCTGGATTGGCCTACCCCAAAGTCTGTCAAAGACATCCGCAGCTTCCTTGGGTTAGCGGGTTACTACCGCCGATTCATCGAAGGTTTCTCCAAAATAGCCAAAGCCTTGACCGACCTTCTCAAGAAAGATAAGAAATTCATCTGGACTGACAAGGCCGAAGAAAGCTTCCAAACCCTAAAAGTCAAACTCACGACCACTCCTGTACTTGTCCTTCCAGACACCGACAAGGACTTCGTTGTCTATTGTGATGCATCCCTCCAAGGTTTGGGCTGCGTTCTGATGCAAGAAGGCCATGTCGTCGCCTATGCTTCCCGACAACTCAAACCACATGAGCAAAACTACCCAACTCATGATTTAGAGCTTGCTGCTGTGGTTCATGCTTTAAAGCAATGGAGGCCCTACCTGTTGGGTAATCGTTGCGAGATCTTCTCTGACCATCAAAGTCTGAAATACCTTTTCACTCAACCGGATCTGAACCTTCGACAGAGAAGATGGTTGGAGTTAATCAAGGACTATGATGTGACCCTCAACTATCAGCCTGGCAAGGCCAATGTCGTGGCCGATGCCCTGAGCCGCAAGTCTTATTGCAATACCCTAATGGTTGAGCGAGCTCAGCCCGCTCTTCATGAAGAGTTCGCACGTCTGAATCTGGAGATTGTTCCCTCCGGATATTTGGCCAACCTAGAGATCAAATCCACCCTCGAGGATGATATCAAGGCTGCCCAGCAAAATGATGCTGAAATCCTCGAGATCAAGGAGAAGATAGCCAATGGGAAAGCCAAATGTTTCTCGATTGATGACAATGGTGTCGTCTACTTCGGTAACCGTCTGGTGGTGCCCAAGAGTGGGAATACAAAAGAGTTGATCCTCTCCGAAGCTCACGAGTCACCCATCTCTATTCATCCGGGTAGCACCAAGATGTACCAAGATCTTCGCCCTCAATTCTGGTGGTCTTGCATGAAGCGCGAGATCGCCGAGTATGTCGCTGAATGCGACGTCTGCCGCCGTGTGAAGGCTGAACATCAAAGGCCAGCCGGTACTCTTCGCCCTATACCCATTCCCGAGTGGAAGTGGGATGAAATTGGCATGGACTTCATTACCGGTTTTCCCAAGTCTCAAAAGGGAAATAATGCAATCTGGGTCGTCATCGACCGTCTATCCAAGGTTGCCCATTTCCTCCCGGTTCGCGAGGGCATCACTGCGTCGCAGTTGGCTGAATTGTATGTCTCCCGAATTGTTCCCCTCCATGGTGTTCCACTGAGGATCATCTCAGACCGTGGAAGCCTATTCGTGTCCAAGTTTTGGCAGAGTTTCCAGACTGCTATGGGAACCCGTCTCAACTTCAGCACAGCTTATCATCCTCAAACTGATGGCCAAACTGAAAGGGTCAACCAAGTTCTGGAGGATATGCTTCGGGCTTGTGTTATCTCCTTCGGCAAGGGCTGGGAACAATACCTTCCCCTCGCCGAGTTCTCCTACAATAATAGCTATCAAGCCAGTTTGCAAATGGCTCCCTTCGAGGTTCTCTACGGAAGAAAATGCCGAACTCCGCTCAATTGGTCTGAAACCGGAGAGAGGTCACTCTTCGGTCCTGACGTGATCAATGAGGCAGAAGAAAAGGTCCGTATCATTCAAGCAAATCTGAAGATTGCTCAATCTAGACAGAAGAGCTATTATGATAAACATCATCAGGAGGTTCACTATGAAATTGGTGACAAAGCCTATCTCCGAGTCTCTCCCCTCCGAGGCGTTCGTCGTTTCGGAATCAAGGGAAAATTGGCACCTCGTTTTGTTGGTCCTTTCACTGTCTTGGGTAAGCGAGGTGATCTCTCCTATCAACTCGAGCTCCCAGAGAATTTCCCGGATGTGCATGATGTGTTCCACGTCTCTCAACTCCGTCGTTGCTTCAAGGATCCTATTCGTGGGGTCAATCATGAAGAGTTGGATATCCAGGAGGATCTGACTTACCGCGAGCATCCTGTCCGCATCTTGGATGAAGCGGAAAGGAAGACTCGTAATAAATCCATCAAGTTCCTCAAAATCCAGTGGTCTAACCATTCTGAAGACGAAGCAACCTGGGAACGTGAAACTAGTCTTCGTCAGGAATACCCCGCCTTCTTCACTCAAGCCTAGAATCTCGGGACGAGATTCCTGTAAGGGGGATAGAGTTGTAACAGCCCCACTTTTGGACCCAGAAAATATGAGTAAAATTTTCACTTTTTGCATCTCATTTCATCATGGCATATCTATTCAATTTGCTTCTCATGAAATAATAAAGGGGCAATAGTTGAGAAACCAAATGGGAGAGGTAGATGGTGAACCAAGTTGCAAAACAAATACACATATTTGTCCAGGAAGTTCCAACAACTTCAAACATGCTGGTTGCCAAATTTAAATGCATTTGAAAATGCAAACAATTAAATGAAGCCACAAATTCAAGAAAACAAATTATGAAATATTGACACATGAAAGTTTTCCAAATGGGCTGAAACTTTTACCACAGGTTCTAAATAATATATGTGGGCTCTGTGAATTTTTGCAGAATTTTTAAAACTGTTTTGGTGCCTCAATTAAATAGAAAATGCTGCTGTTCTTTTAAAGGAAATAAAACAGAAAAAGGAAAAAGGCAGGCAGGGGGGTTTTTGCAAAGTTGCCGTCGTCCTCACGCTGTAGCGACCGCGTCCTCGACAGTCGCCGTTGCCGACGGACCTCGTCGCCACTGTCGCCGCCCTCTCTCTCCCTGGCCCCCCTGGAGCTTAAGAGGCGTGTCCTCGACCGCGTGCTCCTCCTCCCCTCCTTTTCCCCCACCTGCAGAAACCCTAGAAGCGCCGCCGCCATGCCCGTGACCTAGCTGCGCCCGCCGCCGCATCGCCGACGACCGGAGCCTCCCCGGGACCAACTGAAGCCGCCAGGAGCTCCGCCTCGCCTCCTTGTTCTTCCCCGAGCGAGGAATCGGTGCGGGAAGCCCGGGATCGCCGCCGTCGTCCTCTTCCTCTCCGCCTCCGACCGACGGCCGCCGTCACGAATCCGTCGCCGTCCGGCCACCTCTGCCTCCTCCGAGCACACCTACGCGTCGAGGGTGAGATAACGGTCCTCCCGGACACCTCCGTCCCCTCTTTCTCCCCCTAGTTCGTCGTTTCCATGCTTGCCGCCGTCGGCCGCCGCCTGCCGCCGTCGTGCTCGTCACCTCGGTGACCATTAGCTAGCGGCGCCGCCGTCCTATAGACCGCCTCGTCACGTGGAACCCGTAGGTGCTCTCCGTTAGGGCTAGTTCGCGCTGGTGTGCCGCCGCCGTGCGCGAAGTCGCCGCCGGTCACCGCCGCGAGATGCCGGTCGTGGCATCGGCGCCGGGTCAAACCGACCCGTGGGTCTCCGCGCTGACGTGGACGCCGCGTGGCTGCTGACCTGGCCCGGGACCCACCGGTCAGCCTCACGGGCTAGCCCGGCCCGAGTGAAAATCGTTTCGGCCGAATTTTCTGGTTTTTGTAATTTTGACAGAAAATGATGTTGAACTTCAAAATGGTATATCTTTTGAACCACTTGTCCAAAAATTGCAAATAATATGTCAAAATGCTCAGCAACAAAATGTCTACCTGTTGGTACCTTTGGTTAATTTAATTGATCAAAATAAATTGCCTTTAATTGCTGAACACTAAAATGGCAGAAATAATATCGAATTTGTTAATTCCATAACTTGAGTTCTAATTGTCCAAAAATTGTGTTCAAAAGCTCAAAATGACCAGTGGACAATAAGCTATCACTTCATGTCATTTGAGAGAGTTGGAGAATTTAAGTTTAGTGCTGTTTACATAAATTCCTAAAATGGCAGATTTAAATCCCTTTTTGATTAAATCATAACTTGGTGAATATTAATTCAAAAATTGCAAACGATATATCAATTTGATCATCAACTCAAATGCTATCCATCTATGTTAAAATAACAGTAAGGAAATAACTTTTACTTTGAAGTCATTTTCGAAATGGTTAAAATGATTTAAATCGCATAACCGTTTAAATCACCATTTCTTAACCGTTAATCGGAAAAATGCAAACAAGGTACCAAAATGATCAGTGGGTTAATATCTATCAAATAATGTCATTTTCATGCATATTTACCTCATATTTCAGTACTGGACATTTTGAATATTCACCTAATTCACTAAGTTAAAGATGGAGTTTTAACCCGTTAATTGCAATATTTATTTTAGGGGTTCCATTTAACTTGTGGGAGATGCCCAATACCTTTCCAATGCATAATATGACCATATCATCATGATTGTGCATTGCACCTTGTATTCTTGTTATTTATTTCCTTTCTTGTGTTGTTTGTGTTTCGGTAGATTCTGGAGTCGAGGTTCCACCACAATACCTTGACAACCAGCGCGACCAGTACTACCAGCAAGGCAAGAGCTAACCTAACCTTCTTGGCATATCTCATATTACCCAAGTATTTTATCCACCATACTATTACTGCATTCGATTCTGGTGACAAGTTTGGGTCAGTGTATATAATATCCTATCATTGCATGTTCCCTGAACCATTACCTGTTTCCCCACCTATGAACCATAGGTTGAAGTGTTGGCCTGAGATAATCTATGTCTGTTGTATGTCATGCTTAGATATGCTTAGCCATGCTTAGTCGAATGCTTAAGTTGTCCGTTGAATATTTCCATGCTTGTGAAGTTGAATGGAATGTCGGACAGTGGTGGTTACTTGTGTACTAATTAATTGCTAAAAGGCTTGGATGAGTTGCCAACAAGGTTGCTGGTGTCTTTCCTCATTCTTGCCGCCTAGGTGCGAGTTCTCGTCGCTTGAACCAAGAACCGAGCGTGCTACCATCGGTGGGGGTATGGGCCCCTTACTAACCGAATAATTAGTGCGGGCGTATCCAAGGGTCCTCTAGATTGCTCTTTCCATTTGCGAGTGTGTGGCTGGTGATGAAAAAGATGATGATGATGATGATGGTGATAGGATTGGCGATGGGGCAGGGTGTTGAAATAGGCGCTGAACTTGTCCTGTCGTCACGATGACCCTTGGATAGTCCCATACTTTGTAAAGGTTTAACCGCGCCCGCCCTGCCGGCTTTCCCCGGAAGAGAGCTAATAGCTAGGCAAGGGGTCGGACGGTACCGGTGGCTAAAAACAGTACACCCCTGCAGGGTTTAATCTTTTCGAAAAGCCGTGTCCGCGGTTATGGACAAATCTTGGGAATTGATTATGAGATCATAGATAACCTGAACCTTTAATCAAATGGCAGCTAGAGGTTGCATAATCAACGTGTGATAAAGGTTCATTTCCTCGAGGGTGATTCGAGGGAGTGCCTTGGTGGAGATAGTTGGAGTTACTGATTACAGTAGGTTCCCCGTGAACCGAAGAGAAAAGAGTTACCCTCTTATCCCCTTATGAAAACCTTCTGATTAGACGATGCCATGAGTCCTAGTCTTCGGAAGGAAACAAAACTAGCTTTATGCAAAACAACCACTTATATAGCTTTGAAGCCTCCGTCAGCATCGGGCCTATATCGCCCTACTAATTCTTGCGAGTACGTCGTACTCAGCCTTGCTTTGTTGCTTATTATTTGTTTCAGAGGAGGACGCCACCGAACTGGAAGGTGGGTTCTACGTTGACTTCGACGAGTAGTCTGGGGTTCCCAGGTGGCAGCTTGGGACGTCATGGAACAGGCTGGCACGGGATGTTTATCTGTAGGCCTCTTAGGCCATAATTTGGATCTTGTTGTTTAGACAACTTTAATTTGCTTCCGCTTGTTGTAATGATGGGTCAGTGACCTCTGATGTGTCATTTGCTATCTTTCTCAATTATATGAGTTGAACTATGATATCTTCGTGTCGTAGAGTCTGTGATGTGCCAGTTCGTTCCACAAGTCTCGGTCTCTTTACTATACATGGAAGCGATGTCTGAGCTTATGGCATGATTGAGGTGTTGTGTGCCGATGATCCATTCCGAGCACACCTGCCAAAGTGTATTGGCCTGGGATTGGTAAACCCAGTAACCCTCAATTGTGTAGCATGACCGGTTACAACGTTCCACTGTATAGTTCTGGGGTCGGGGCGCTACAGCCTTTGCATGGCTAGACTATCTATTCATATTATATTGCTATCACATTTTTAAATCTTTTAAGAATTATTATCTGATTGATATAAATTTAAGACTTAAAGATTAAATTAGTTTGAGGTTTTAATATGTCCATAGTTTTTTTTTATCAAGTTTCGTGTTAATTAGCCTGGCCTTATGATGAGGACATCCCTAGTCCTTTACCATTTTCTTCTATCGACGATGTTGCTGCTCAAGACAAGCCCAATGAAGTGAGGATTGGACCAATGACAAGAGCTCGTGCCAAGCTACTTGGACAACAGGTGAACTCACTCTTAATTGAATATAATGTTTGTGATGTTGAGAACTTTATACTGCCTAAGTCTATGCATCTGTGTATGATCAGGGTTATTGATAACACAAGCATTGGAGGAGGGCCAGAGGAGCAGCAAGGATTGGAGTACAACGTCATCCATGGCGCGAGGGAGGAGCGGGAGGCATGCGCAAGAGGGGACGTTGAAGAAAAGGAGTACTGGACATTATCGGAATATCCGGTCCACTACTGAACCGGATTATCCGGTTCCAGAGAAATATGTTGCGCGGAGGTACTGGACTATGTCGGAATATCCGATTCCACTTGACTCGGAATATCCGGTCAACCGGATTATCCGGTCTCCCGTGACCCGGAATATCCGGTTCGAGTAAAACAGGACTGTGAGCCTTTTCGAGACCAAGTCGGTTTGTATCTAGTTTAGGTCGAACCAAGTCGTGATTTGGGCGTGGGATTGACCCCCCAGCCGCCATATATACCCTAGGAGTCTCTTTGTAATAGTTAGACCACGTTTTGATTAAACCCTAGATTGGATTGCTACAAGCATTCATCTTTTGCCGTGTTCCTCTTTGTTGCGATCAGGAATACAACCCCTCCACTTTGTTTCGATCTGGAGGTTCTTGCTACCAAAGTTAGAGTGTGATCTGTTGTTCCATTGGGAATTAGTAGATCGCAGAAACCGCTTCGTGGCCGGCGGCTACGTTGCATCGGTGTGAGGCGTCGCGAATATCCATTGGGTTGAAGAGCTGTTGCATTGGCAACAGGGGAGCAGCCGGAGAGTTCGTCGGAATCTCGCAAGTTATCTACCATCATCAACCATCTACCACCGCTCACAGAGAAGATCAGGCCACCCCTTATCATCTTGGTATCAGATTTCCAGTGTTTACTCAGTGAGCATCCACAAATCCATCCCCGTAGATTTATTGTTTTTCGTCCTATATAGAAAAAGCCATACAAAAATACTAGTTTTAATTCGTGCCATAGCCATAGATCAACCCAATTTGCTTCTTCTAGTTGCTGCTTGTGTTGATCTTGCGTTCCGTTTTTCCGTTTCTAGGTTTAGGGTTTTTCCCGTCGCGATCGGATTATCCGGTTGGATTCGGATCGGATTATCCGGTCACCTCCAGTACCGAAAATTTCTGGTCCTTAGCCGTTTTTCTTCGAGTTTCGTTTCGATCGGAATATCCGGTTGGTTTCGGATCGGATTATCCGGTCAGTACCAGTACAAAAAAAAGTGTGAGTCTAGTTTTTGTTTCAACTTTTCATTAGGTTTTTCGTGTGTGATCTTTGTGAGACCTAGCCACAGCCTTTCCACAGCATTTCTTTAGGTACCTTCCCCAGAAGAATAGCTATTTCGTGCTCAACAGGCTGCTCTTTTTTTCTCATAAAGTTTGGTTTATTGCTCTTTTGATATATTGGCCTTTGGAAAAGTACAAAAAAAAAAGAGTAAGAAGAGAAAAGTGAGACATCAAACGAGGCCGAAAGTGATATATATACATTGGCGAGTGGAGCTATACAATTGCCATAAAGTGACACTGTATTGAGCAATCTTGTGCCTGTTTCTTGTGAGCATAGCTAGTGTCTTTCGAGTGCATTGCAAATTTTTCCATACATATATTTGCATTGCCACTTTTATCTCCATAACTGTGTGAGTTTCCTTGTTGTGTTTCTAAGTATCACACGAGCAGCAAATAGGTTTTGAAGTTGGTGTTGTTAGGTATCCCTACCAAGCCCCACTAAATACCCTGGTTTTGTTGTGTAACACTTGGAAACCCATAATATTCGCTTCACCCCATCCGTGCACGTTTCTGTCCATACAAGTGGTAAGCTATACTATTCACTTTGGAACGGTAAGATACACAATTTCTTTTGGTTTGAGTGAGTTGAGAGTTTTCCACCTAAATATATCTATATACCCTTGTGTGCACTAATCATGTCTTCAGGAGATGAGAATGATGGAGTTGTGAGGCAAAAGAAGGACGGCAATGCTCCTGTTTGTTGGGCTGAATATGAAGCTCTTCGAGATCACCTGACACGTCAGTTCAGCACTCAATGTGACAGGTTACAAACTGATTTGACTGGTACGGATATAAAGGTTGACAATGTGCTACAAACGGCAACTGAGTCTGCAGCTGCCTTGACAGCAATTCAGAATTCTATTGGTGCATTGAACCGTGCCGTGCAAGTGTTGACGCAACGAAATGAGCAACCCGTTGATGATGCAAGTGTTCATGGTGATCACGGTGTTGATTTTGATGCTGAGGAGGATGATGAGCAAGCTGTTGCTCGTCGTGAGAGGTTGCAACGGCAACAACAGCCACAACCACTTGCTAATGGTGGACGTGGAGGTGGTCGAGGTGGTGCTATACCTCCTGGTCGTGGTTTTGCGCCTCTTGGTGCGCGCCGTATGCTCGGCGACAATTTTGGTCATGCAGCCAACCGTGATGATGATAGCGTTGGTAAGCCCAAATTCAGTATTCCCAAGTTTGAAGGTTCCGTTGAAGTGGAAGAATATATTAACTGGGAGTTGAAGATGGAACAATTATGGCGTTTGCATGACTACACTGAGGATAGAAAGATCAAGCTTGCATCTTCTGAGTTCGATGGCTATGCTTTGCTATGGTGGGACGGTCTTGTGAGTGCTAGGCGTGAAGCAAATGATGTACCTATTTTGTCTTGGCGAGAGATGAAGGCAGAGATGCGTCATCGTTTTGTTCCTCGCAATTACATCCGTTCTTTGTATGATAAGTTGTAGAATTTGAAGCAAGGTGCCAAGTCCGTTGATGAGTACTATAAGGAGATGGAGTTGATCATGCAGCGTGCTGAAGTGCGAGAAGAACCTGAACAAACTATGCAGCGTTTCCTTTCAGGTTTGAGCTTTAACATCAAGAGAATTGTACGTCATCATCAATATGGCGATGTGCAAGATTTGTTACATCAAGCACGTGAAGCTGAGTTACAGTTGGCCGAAGATGCCAAATATGTGCCTCGTTCTTCCTATGGGCGAGGTAGTGTGTCATCACGAGCAACACCTAGTGTGGTGCCGCCTAGTCCTGTTCCTAGTTTCCGTGGTGCTGCTCCTTCCAAGTCGGTTTCAGTTGCTCCTAATGCCAAGCAATCACCACAACCTGCTGCAAGTGCTACTGGCTCTTCCAATTCTACAGCTCGTACACGTGATATGAATTGTCATACGTGTGGAGGCAAGGGTCACTTCAAGCGTGAGTGTCCCAACAAGAAGGTCATGTTGATCAATGAGGAGACCGGTGAGTATGAGAGTGGTGATGAGGTGGATCCTAATGCTGAGTTTGAGGAGGAACTTGAAGATGAGTTGTATTATGCGGATGCCGAGCGTTTACCATCTATTGTGTGCACGCCTAAGGTGCTGAGTGTGGCCCCTAGTTCTTCGGAGCAGCGATGCAATTTGTTTCAAACAAGGGCTGCAGTTGGCAATGGACGTTCTTGCAAGGTAATCATTGATGGTGGCAGCTGCCGCAATTTAGCTAGTAAAGAGCTCTGTCAAAAACTGAATCTGAAATACTTGCCACATCCCCATCCATATTTTATTCAGTGGCTAAGTGAAAGTGGGGAGATGAAGGTTAATCACATGGTACAAGTTGAGTTTCAGATTGGGCCTTACAAGGACACCGTGGAGTTTGACGTGGTTCCAATGACCGTGTGTCACTTGTTGTTGGGACGTCCTTGGCAGTTTGATAGAGATGTGCGCCACAATGGGAGAGCAAATACCTATCAACTCAATTGGCATGGCAAGGAGGTGATGTTGCGACCTATGACACCTCAAGAGATAGTAAATGAATCTCGCCAAAAAGTGGACGTTAACCGTGAGGCTGAGCGTGAGAGATTAGCTAGGCGAGAGACTCCACCTTCGGTGAGCGAGTGCCACAAGCCAAATTTGAGTGGTAAAAAGAAAAGTGAGGGAGAGAACAAAATAGTAATGTTAGCCACCAAATCTGATTTGAGAGAGTTTCGTGAGGATCCCACTCTAGTACCTCTTGTGCTTGTGTGCAAGGGGGAAATTCTTGTTTCTAACGACATGACCCCTCTCTCTATTGGTGTTTCTAATGTCTTGCAGGATTTTGGTGACGTTTTTCCGGAGGAAGTGCCCGCTGGTTTGCCTCCATTGCGGGGTATTGAACATCAAATTGATTTGATTCCCGGAGCAACACTTCCAAACCGAGCTCCCTATAGGACCAACCCGGAGGAGACAAAGGAGATACAGCGACAAGTTCAAGAGCTTCTTGACAAAGGGTATATTCGTGTGAGCTTAAGTCCTTGTGCTGTTCCTGTCATTTTGGTTCCTAAGAAAGATGGTACTTGGCGCATGTGCGTAGATCGTAGAGCGATAAATAACATCACTATTCGTTATAGACACCCTATTCCTCGTTTGGATGACATGTTAGACGAATTAAGTGGTGCTGTTATTTTCTCTAAAATTGATCTGCGTAGTGGTTATCATCAAATTAGAATGAAAGAAGGAGATGAATGGAAAACTGCCTTTAAAACAAAATTCGGTTTATATGAGTGGTTAGTGATGCCTTTTGGGTTAACTAATGCACCTAGTACTTTCATGAGATTGATGAATCATGTTTTGAGGCATTTCATTGGTAAATTTCTGGTAGTTTATTTTGATGATATATTGATTTATAGCTGCAATGAATCTGAGCATACTGATCATATTAGACAAGTTTTGCAAGTGTTGCGTGATAATAAGCTATATGGTAATCTTGCTAAATGCACTTTTTGCAAAGATAAGGTCATATTTCTGGGTTTTGTTGTTTCTAAGAATGGTGTAGAGGTTGATGAATCTAAAATTGAAGCAATTAAAAATTGGCCTATTCCCATGACTATTAGTCAAATAAGAAGCTTTCTTGGTCTTGCTGGTTTTTATAGACGTTTTGTGAAAGACTTCAGTTCTATTGCTGCACCTTTTAATGATTTAACTAAAAAAGGTGTTGAGTTTGTGTGGGGCGTAGCCCAAGATGTCGCTTTTGATGAGCTGAAACGTCGTTTAATTTCTGCACCTTTGCTTATGCTTCCTGATTTCAATAAGCAATTTGATATTGAATGTGATGCTAGTGGCATTGGAATAGGAGGTGTGTTGATGCAAGAGGGTAAACCAATTGCATATTTTTCGGAGAAATTAAATGGTGCCCAATTGAACTATCCTGTTTATGATAAAGAATTGTATGCTCTTGTTCGTGTTCTTGAGGTTTGGCAACATTATTTGTGGCCAAAAGAATTTATCATACATTCTGATCATGAAGCTTTGAAGTACTTGAAGTGCCAATCTAACTTGAATAAACGTCATGCTAAATGGGTTGAGTTCATTGAATCTTTCCTATACATTATTAAGTATAAGAAAGGCAAAGAAAACGTGGTTGCTGATGCACTCTCTAGGAAAAGCATGCTTTTGACACGTTTAGATGTTCAAGTTCCGGGTTTAGAGAGTTTGCGTGATTTATATGCTAATGATACTGATTTTTCCATGCCTTTTGCTAAGTGTTCTGCTGTGAAAGCTTGGGAAAAATACCATATGCATGATGGTTACTTGTTTAGGGCTAACAAATTATGTGTGCCAGAATCGTCCGTGCGTTTGCTGTTGTTGCAGGAATCTCATGGTGGCGGTTTGATGGGACACTTTGGACGTGAGAAGACATTACTGATGTTGGCTGATCACTTTTATTGGCCAAGGATGAGGCGGGATGTGGACAGGTTTGTTAAGCGTTGTATCACTTGCAACAAGGCAAAGTCCAAGTTGAAGCCTCATGGTTTGTATACTCCTCTTCCTGCACCTACAACTCCATGGGAGGACATAAGCATGGATTTTGTGTTAGGATTGCCTAGAACCAGGAGAGGACATGATTCTATTTTTGTGGTAGTGGATCGTTTTTCCAAGATGTCACACTTTATTGCCTGCCACAAAAGCGACGATGCGTCGCATATTCCTAATCTGTTTTTCAGGGACATCGTGCGCTTACATGGAGTACCCAAGACGATTGTTTCTGATCGGGACGTCAAGTTCATGAGTTACTTTTGGAAGACACTTTGGGGCAAGCTGGGAACGAAGCTACTGTTCAGTACCACTTGTCATCCCCAAACTGATGGACAAACGGAGGTGGTGAATCGCACACTATCAACGTTGCTGCGAGCCATGATCAAGAAGAACTTGCGTGAGTGGGAAGACTGTTTGCCGCGTGTGGAGTTTGCATATAACAGGGCGGTACATTCTACCACACAATTATGTCCGTTTGAAGTGGTGTATGGTTTCAAACCCATTACTCCGCTTGATTTGCTGCCGCTTCCATTACATGAGAGAGTCAACATGGAGGCATCGAAGGGTGCAGATTTTGTGAGGAAGATACATGAGAAGACTAAAGAGGCAATTGAGCAGAAAGGCAAGTACAATGCAGCTCGTGTCAACAAGAAGAGAAAGGAGGTGATTTTTCAGCCCGGCGACATGGTTTGGGTGCACTTTCGTAAAGACAGATTTCCTGTTCAGCGCAAGTCCAAGTTGATGCCGCGGGGTGATGGTCCATTCAAGGTTCTTGCCAAGATAAATGATAATGCATACAAGATAGATCTTCCTACAACTGAGTTTGGTGTCAGTAATACTTTCAATGTTGCTGATTTGACGCCATATGCTGGAGAAGACCTTGACGCGTCGAGGTCGACGCCTTTTCAAGGGGGGGGAGGATGATGAGGACATCCCTAGTCCTTTACCATTTTCTTCTATCGACGATGTTGCTGCTCAAGACAAGCCCAATGAAGTGAGGATTGGACCAATGACAAGAGCTCGTGCCAAGCTACTTGGACAACAGGTGAACTCACTCTTAATTGAATATAATGTTTGTGATGTTGAGAACTTTATACTGCCTAAGTCTATGCATCTGTGTATGATCAGGGTTATTGATAACACAAGCATTGGAGGAGGGCCAGAGGAGCAGCAAGGATTGGAGTACAACGTCATCCATGGCGCGAGGGAGGAGCGGGATGCATGCGCAAGAGGGGACGTTGAAGAAAAGGAGTACTGGACATTATCGGAATATCCGGTCCACTACTGAACCGGATTATCCGGTTCCAGAGAAATATGTTGCGCGGAGGTACTGGACTATGTCGGAATATCCGATTCCACTTGACTCGGAATATCCGGTCAACCGGATTATCCGGTCTCCCGTGACCCGGAATATCCGGTTCGAGTAAAACAGGACTGCGAGCCTTTTCGAGACCAAGTCGGTTTGTATCTAGTTTAGGTCGAACCAAGTCGTGATTTGGGCGTGGGATTGACCCCCCATCCGCCATATATACCCTAGGAGTCTCTTTGTAATAGTTAGACCATGTTTTGATTAAACCCTAGATTGGATTGCTACAAGCATTCATCTTTTGCCGTGTTCCTCTTTGTTGCGATCAGGAATACAACCCCTCCACTTTGTTTCGATCTGGAGGTTCTTGCTACCAAAGTTAGAGTGTGATCTGTTGTTCCATTGGGAATTAGTAGATCGCAGAAACCGCTTCGTGGCCGGCGGCTACGTTGCATCGGTGTGAGGTATCGCGAATATCCATTGGGTTGAAGAGCTGTTGCATTGGCAACAGGGGAGCAGCCGGAGAGTTCGTCGGAATCTCGCAAGTTATCTACCATCATCAACCATCTACCACCGCTCACAGAGAAGATCGGGCCACCCCTTATCACCTTAGCTATTTCTTAGTTTAACTTCTATAATATCGTTGCGTCTGACAAAATGTTTTGCCGATTCATGTATCAACTTTTATCCCCTTCCTCGTCTTTGCTTCAATTTCCTCATTGTTAAAAATTAAAATTCATAAATTTTATTTAAGTTGCAATTTTATTTTTAGTTTTTTGAGGTATTAGATGTAATTTTTTCTATAGCCACATTTGTTGCGTTACATATCTATACCTCTTATAAAGCAAAACCCCACTAAGTGCATTGATGATTTTTCTATCTCAACATGCAAGCTATCCACATAATCCATTCCATTAGCCAATCAATTGTCCATGTCATCCCTACTAATATTTATTAATCTCTACATACAAACTCCACATCATATTATATTTCTAATCATTTATTTGTCCATGTTAATATTTTTCAATACATAGATATTTCATGTTGAATAAAGTTAGTATGCCGACTATGACAAATTGAATTTAGCATATTTATTTAGACAATTTAATTATCATATTTTTATACCCTGATATTTACATACTATAGTCTCTAAAGGGTCCCCGCTGCAACGCGCGGGGAATATTTCTAGTTCTTTAATACATCTGTTTACCCAGATTAATTAGCCGAGAATTATCATTTTTTTTATACAATTTGTTTTACTTTGTCCAACCATTATATTTATTACTGCGTATCTCAGGACATGTTCTGTGATTGCACCAAATAATAAATAAATGTCACGGTCTCTTCTAAGAAGAATGGAAGAAAAGTTCCTCTATATCCAATCCACTGACCTTACCCAATAAAAATCTACTTTCTCCGCTAGGCCATTTTCTCTTGTAGGTCAGTCTTGACCAAGTCGTCGATGCGTGGCTAGATCTTGGATGTGCCTTTATATCTGCATTAAAGTAAATGTAAAATTATAGAACAACTTCTAGTGATAATATCAGATGCAAAAAATCATATGTCATTTCTTTTGCGGTTAGTTGCTTCCAGCATGCAAATTTACTTGACATAACTTTATTTAGTTTGCGCCCATATATTGTTTAGAGTAGAAGCAAAAAAATGTGTCCAATATTTTCATTATGAGATAATAGTTGTGGCTTTTGGTTACTTTTTTTTTAGAGAAAAGTGGCTTTTGGTTATTTCTTGTCAAACATATACCAAATAAAAGCAATGGATCTCTTATATCACTGACAACTATACATGAAGTGGCTCTATAGTGAAAACAAATCACTGGAGCTCATAGAGAATCAATGTGTCCATCTTATTTGTTGGAAAAAGAAAATTTAAAGTTTACCAGAAACATGAAAATAAGTTCATCGTCGTAGGAAAAGTCCCAGCTTGGTGAAGAAGCACCCTAACATCATGTAATCTTTACTCTAAAGATAAGAAGTTTAACGCAACACAATTAGTCCGTAGAAAACAAATTAAAATTATCAACATAATGATACGGAAATGAGCTCTAAATCTTAAAATATAGAAAAACAAACAAAAAAAGCTCGATCAAAATTCCTAAGGATTGAAATCCTATGAAAATCCTTTGAAATTCCTACAATCCAAAGAGGCCCTAAATGTGCTTACCAGATGATACGTCAATAGCTTCTCTTGAATTCCAGTCATTTGATCTGTCATCAATGGTTTAAAACTATAACTCAAAATTTAGTTGTGTACGAATGTCATGGTAACGTAAATAAGATATCATACCGCGTAGTTTGATTTGTTCAACAAAAATTGTACAATTACATACATTCTTTGTTTGGTCAAATTTATCATAAGAGAGAGATATCCATAAATGGCACTGCAATAATATAATTAGTAAAGTTTGAAAAGGCCGTGTTGCATGAGATGTATTAAATCCAAAGATGCAAGTCAAGGAAATACTAATCAAGAAATAGTCTACATGGCATTATTAGGTAAAATTCTAATATATCCAGTTACAGTTATCATACCAAAAAGAGTTTCCAGATGGATGAGTCCTTTCCATAGGTGATTCTGTACGGCGTTCCTGGTTATTTATCATCACATATTCCAACACCATATATATGCAGTTCATTTGCCTATCAATTATCTTCACCGCTTCATTCTTAAAGATTCAAAGGTTGATGCTGATTTTGGTCGAAGCTTTTAATCCAAACGCACAGATGGAAATGACATCCATAATTAAAATTGCAATGATCAATTTCCAACCCGTGAGTGTACTCTGAAAATGCATGCAAATTAGATGGAACATGAAAGCTGTACGTTGATGAACTTCAAAAAATATCTGAAGTCTGGACCGTATATTCTCCTTATGAAAACCTTCAAACCAAACTAAATTAGATTAACAGGAGAAAAACTGAGCATTTGATTGAGGTAACGCATAAGAATCACTACGGCTCTCATAACAAAGAGAATCATTGTGGCAATAATAATACTTATAATATAGCAAGCTTCTACGAATAATATTTGACACAACACGGGCAGACAATTATTGTTACCTTTACCCATTACCTCAAACACAGGTTGGTCGTCTCCAAGAGGAAAAAGAGGGGAAGATTGGAATTGGGCAAGCGCAAGAGCCATGTTCGAACCCTTGTGTTGCGGTGAAAGCAGACCCAGTATGATCGATCTCGTCTTTGTTCAAGTCGTCGCGCGCCGGCGGAGTCAAGCTACTACTGCTAGTCGGGCATGTGCATGGTTCACGGTTGGCGTCTGTCTGTTGTTGCCGGGTGCACTGACCTTTCCCCTCACGGATGATACGAAGGATGGCCACACAGGGAGATGGCAGGCATGCATGTTACCATGATCGTGCATGTACCATGATCTAGATTCAAACAATGGCGAGACGTCGGAGGAGAACTTGAGGGGAGATGTCTTCTCGTCCAAGTCGTCGTCGGCGGAGTCAAGCTGTTGCTGATCCTTGACGGGCATGTGCATGGTTCATTGTTGCCGGCCGGCCGCACTGACGTTTCGCCTCGAGGATGAGGATGATACGACTGTTGAGGTCAGCCATCATGATCCGGGACTCCTCGTGGAGCAACGCCTGCTCCGCTTCCATGGCCCTAGACCGAGCATTGGTCTCGTCGATCTCGAGCTTCTTCTTTTGTAAATCGAAGAAGTTCTTCGTGTTCTCCTCTCTCTCCCGCCGCTTCCTCTCTTCCCTCTCCTTCTTCTCCTCACTTGCCTTGTCCTTTTGGGTTATGAACCCCTTCAAGGTCTCTTGCAATGCAAGTGTCGTTGCATCGCGCTTGGCCTCCATCTTGGAGCTTCTTTGTCCCCTCGGCCATTTCCCATCATTTGGGCAAACGGCCTCATCCTTGTTGGCCACGGAGTCTCCTCCTATCTTCATGCTTGCGATGAGGTCCTCCTTGAGCTCATTCCAACAATGAGTCAAGGTAAAAGGTTTGGCCCCATGTTGGACCTTGAATGTTTCCAAAGCTTGAAGAACCTACTTGATAACCAAAATTGCAAACACATATTAATATGGATAGTATGACTTGAATGAACGGAGAAAATGATCGAAAACATACCAAATCTGACACCCCAATGCCACTCACGGGCCGTGCAACAACATGCTCGTAGGAGCTGACGAACTTGATACACTCCGATTGGATGAAACCCCATCTCTTCGAGAGTGAACACTCATTCCGTGTACTCTCGAATGGCCGGCCAAGATCCCGGGCTGTATGAAACATCCGGTGTTTATGGAAGTAGTCATAGCACCTCTTCCAAAATGTTTGCCTCTTTTGCTCGGCCCCCCTGATTGGATCTTGTCCAATCTCCATCCATGCTTCACAAAGCATGATGTCTTCCGCTTGAGAGTAGGCCACGGTCCTTTGCGAGACTGACCTCTTTTGCGCGGCCGCTTGGCGAGCTAGCTCATCGGCGAACAATGGCTCCTCATCCACGTTCATGGCCTCCTCGACTTCAACCTCGTGGGTCTGGGTCTCCTGGCCACCTTCTCCTGGCCACCTTCATTGATCATGTCCGGCATGAACCCCTCCTCATATCCTTGGTCGTTGTCGTCGTAGTACATCGGGTCATCCGGGGCGAGCGGGGTCATTTCGTCGAGCAGGTTCCGCGCGGCGGGGAGATCAGCCGTAGGGATGGCTCGCGTGTGCTTTCCTCCGGCCTCCGGCGAGTTCCCCGCGAGAGGGACCGTGTTCAGATCGAGGGATCCAGAATCAGCCATGTCCGACAAGGTGGACAACCTTGACCCTCCGGCTATGGTGGGGGAGTGGCCGGGCAGATAGCCATATATTGGCGAGCCTGACGCGCCGGGAGACTGGGACTTTGGCGGTCGTGCTGAAGAGGCGGAGCTCGCAGCGGCCGCGACACCCCCCATGTCCAGCGGCGGCGGTTGGGCGAACCCTCACATGAGGAGAGCCATGGTCTTCGCAGCGATGGCCTCGGGGTCTGCTGCGGCGGCCGCAACGGCCGCGGCCTGCGCCTCCTCGGCCTTGCTCTTCCTCCGCATGCCCCTCTTCTCCGTCTCGGCCTTCCTCTCCTCATCGGTGAGCACTTTCCTCGGCCTCTTCGGCTTCGTGGCGGCCGATGGGGCTCCGGTGGTGTCCTCGGCGGCCGGTGGGGCTGCGGTGGTGCCGGAGGCAAGTAGTTGGGTGCTTTCCTCGTCGGCGCCGCTGCCAGCCATGGGTTTTACGCGGGAGAGGGAGGGAGATGGCGGGAGGGGAAAATGGCAAGTGTGAGGTTTGGGTCACTGGTGGGCGGGCCAGGGGTGAAGTGGTGCGGACTCTGCGCGGCGTCCAGATGCGTCCGTGCAGACGCAAACCCGGCTCAAATTTGGGCCGGAAATGGGTCGATACGGACGAAAAACCAGACATCAGTCCGTTTGCATCGACGCATTGGGCCGTGGTTTCCACCCAAACGGACCGAAACGGAGCAAAACAGACCAAATGGGTCGGCGCGTTGGAGTTGCCCTTACTCCTCCAGTAGATGGCAAATGATCTTTACTTAGACCGGGAAAGGCAAAGCGCAAAGGGCTGACCGGTAGAGTCGTCGCTTGTCCAGTGTCGCACGCACCTGGAAGGAGGGGAGTAACGCTCCCCGTGTGGGACTGGAGAGTCAGCTGCCGAAAAGACTGGCGCTGCCGGGCGTAGGCCATGGCGAACTGGCGATGGATGACGTGGGACCGTGTGCCGCGCATAACCCGCCGGCGTGGCTCTACGCACGGGGCATGTGGTTTCTTTTTTTAACATGGAAGGGCCTAAAAGGCCCTAGTTACTGCTTTCTGGTCAGCTTCACCGCCGCTAGGGACGAACCACTTGGAGACGGGATACCATGAATCACCAGGGTAGAGGGAATAGATGGCCTCCGTATCAAGAACATGCCTAGAGGTTGAAGAACATCTAGCAGATTGAAGTTGTGGCTAGGGAGGGCCGCCTTCCGACCATTGAAAGCAGAGGCAAGGCAGCTTCTGCTGCCGCGAGTCCTCCGCTGAGAGACTCCCAAGAACACCAGCATCACAGGATCCCCGGCCTCTTCCTAATATGCAGAACACCGCGTCGAGCCCCTCCTCCTCGCCACCACGACATGCCAGAAGGAGAAAGAACTCAAGCAGTCTCCATATGTAGAAGAAGCCAAGCCAGCGATTATTCTTGAATCGGCCTTGACATTCTCTTCCCCTGCAAGGAATCCACCATGGATCCGACTTGTCAAAGCGAGAAGGAGCAGCATCAGCGCCGCTGGCAGCCGCTGAACACCGGCCAAGCAGAACGACACCGGCGTCACCAAATCCCGCCGTTCCCCACTCCTGTCCGCCTCCACGATGGCCAGATCTGAGGGAAACACCAGAGCTCAACCATGCGACGAGCTTATTTAGGAGGAAGCGGGCAAGGTGCCACCACCTGTTGTCGGCTCCGACCACCGGAGCGCAACCAGTAGCAACAACAACACCCAGCAGCAACGACCTCTCGATAGCTGCCGTACTAGACCTCCCAATGGCATGAAGCCAGTCTGATGTAGTAACAAACACACTATAGCTAGGCCTACTATGTACAAAGGATGGCCTCCCCTCCCCCCACCCTCTCCGCATGGCTGAGCCGCCGGAGAAGAGGAGGAGAGGAGCCGAAAGCGGCGGAGGAGCACTCAAGGGAGGGAGATGAGGAGAGAGAAGATGGGGAAATAAATGAGCCCCCCGGGCGTGTGGTTTCCGGTGCGAGGAACACCGGACCGGAGGATTGCGGTGCGGCGTCGCGGTCGCTGCTTCGTTTCTGGATTTTTTTTCACTTGGTGTGAACTCTCAGCTAACCTCTCCATTGACCGACACGTATCTGTCTTCGCTGATCGGCGTGGAGGAGAAGTTCATTTTCTATGAAAAGCATCCTCTGATGTGACATCCATAAGAAAAGTAGCTACCGGTTCTCAACGGTAGGAATTGGCAGAGGACCCGCTCGGTTGACTCACGAGTCACGCCACCACATCAATATTATTTATGTACAATGGCTAATAGGACGGTTTTATATTAGATCCATCAAGTAATTTATTTTAGATGTAATTTAGATATGTCAATAAAATATGATGTACAGTGATTATTTTTATAACTTATCTCTAATAATAACCAGATAGTATCGCTAAATTTATGGTGGACAGATTGTGCTAAGAGATTATCTCTTAGCTAAGAAAAGACAAGGTATTTTTTTCTTTCACTAGCTAATATGCCCGTGCGTTGCAACGGGTGAGAATAAATCTTCGTTGTGGAGTAAATTCTTGTTGGTATAACCGCAACGTTTCACAAAAACCCGCCCAGTTTCAACGCGTCACAACGCGTAGTGCAGTCCGCCAACAAAGACATATGTCGACATCACCACCTCACCCAACATCGCGAATACATTCAATTCCCTAGAGTCGAGGAGTAGAGGAAACATAGAAAGATGGATAAATCGTTTGGCGAGGAGTCAGGATGGCCACATGAAATATCGTTGTAAGGAATTCTTTGATCAAACTATAATTTCAAAATCATCTTGGCCATGTGATTGTTTTAGTATTGGGAATATTAACCACTATACTACCACTCAATCTTGTTAGGGTCGCTGTCATTTCCTTATTTTTTTTTCTTCGGAAAGTTCTTACAACAAAATTGTACTTTGTCATGGAATTTCCAGCGCATATGCATGTTTTGGACAACACCTCCAAAGACTCCACGAACTCCAACAGGGACATACTTCTCTGTATACAATCTTCTTGTAAGCCTGTAGCTGCTCAGCTGTGAAAAGCTCTGGATTACGACGAGGAGCTGGTAAGTCGAAGTAAAGCATTTTCGCTTTGGCTTAATTAAAATTAACAAGATAATATGGTAAGCCAGTGAAACTGCTATACTAAAAATGATTCTCTGAGTCAAATAAATCAAGATTACAACAAAAGTTGAGTAAAGAGAAACATGGCAAATAACTTAGATATTGTACTTAGTTAGATCTCCAGAGAAGTAATCAAATGATGAGGTGGGGAATACCTAATTCCTTATCGAATTGGACTGTCTGCAGACTGCAGAAGCGCAAGCACAAAAAAGGGAAAGGTTTGTAAATCAAATTTCTTGTTAGATCTAGAAAATGTAATTCATTTTCCGTACATGCTTCAATGCTGCAACAAGATAACCGTTTATTAAAATTCTGAGAACAAAACCTTTGTAGGAATAGAAAGGTTCAAAAAGATGGCAACAGATATAAGTTCTTATGCGACATTTTTTTACTGGGAGCAGGAATGCTCCAAGGGGTTCCAAATATACCACCACAATCAGGACAAAATGTAACAAAGTCGATATTTATCCAAGAAACAAAACTGTACAGGACAACTGGTACGAAAAATGAGTTATTGTAGTTGTTTTGATTTCACTTGTGATCACAGGGGCTGATAATCATTTGATTGTTTTTGTTCATACATCCAGACTGTAGGAGTGACATGGGAAGCCAGTTAAGCCACATGTATCTAATATTGTGGTAGGAGCTAGGGTTCTACCATGTCGAGGGCGTAGGTTGTAGGGGAAGGAGGGAGTTGGGCGTGCGCAAGAGCGGAGAGGCCGGCGGCTGGGCGCCGTCGCGAGGACGAAGGAGGCGGCGGTGCAGGAGACGGCGGCTAGGGTTTAGAGGTCCGGCTCCTCTGGGAGCCGGCAATAATATGATAATTATTGCTGCTTAATTCTCATAGTCTGATTACAACTCTTTTATATAATGAAAATACGATAACTGTTGGGCTAAGCCCCTAATTATGCCTGTCTAATGGGACTACGCCTGGAGTAGGCCAAACCGGTCATAACATCTCTCCCCGCCTGCGCAAACAGCTCGTCCTCGAGCTGGAAGTCGGGGTAATGCTGCTGGAACTCCTCACGCTGCTCCCAGGTCGCCTCCTCAGCTGGAAGGCCTTCCCACTGGATCAACAGGTACCACTCTCCGCGACGAAGCTGCGCCCGCAAAGCCTTCACCGGGCTGGGCAGAAGACGCCCATCTGCGACCGGCGGCAAAGCTGGAGTGGTCGCAGGAGGGTCGCCACGGTACGGCTTCAGCAGCCCCACGTGAAATACGTCGTGAATGCGGGCCCCCGCCGGCAGCTGAAGGCGGTAGGCCAAGGACCCCACACGCTCCAAGACGACAAAGGGACCAGCATAGCGCGGCCCCAACTTGCGCTTGGCACGTGGGTCCAGGGACTGCGTGGAGCGGTGAAGTAGGCGAAGCCACACCCAATCACCCACCGCGAACTCCAACTCGCGATGGTGTCCGTCATAGTAGTGTTTGGCCAGCTGCTGGGCCTGCAGGAGACGCTGCCGCACCTCGGCAAGCATCTCATCTCGGTTGCGGAGAAGCTCGCCAGCCGCCTCGGTCCGCGCCATCGCCGGATCCACTGGTAGGATAGGCGGCGGCGGACGCCCATAGACCACCTCGAATGGCGTGGCGCGCAGGGCGGAGTGGTAGGAGGTGTTGTAGCAGTACTCCGCCCATGCAAGCCAATCCACCCACGCGCGCGGTCGATCACCTGTAACACACCGCAAATACATGGCAATCACCTTGTTAACCACCTCCGACTGGCCATCCGTCTGCGGGTGGAAGGCCGTACTGAAACGAAGCTTCACCCCCGCCATCCGGAAGAGGTCACGCCAAACGTGTCCCGTGAACACCGGATCACGATCACTGACGATCGAAGCCGGGAATCCATGGAGACGGACGATGCCCTCAAAGAAGGCGCGGGCGACGGACGCGGCGGTGTAGGGGTGGCCGAGCGCGATGAAGTGCGCGTACTTGGAGAAGCGGTCAACCACCGTGAGGATGACGGACTTGCCGCCCACTTTGGAGATGTCCGTCCACACCTACGACGACACCTCGAGCGGCTGCAGCATCCCAGCCGGACGGAGGGTCTCCATCTTGTTGCGTTGACATGTCTCGCACGTGCGCACCCAATCCCGGACCAGTGCACGATCGCCGGGGATGTAGAAGTCGGCGCGGAGGCGATGGAGGGTCTTTTGGACCCCCTCGTGACCCGCCGAGTGCGCCACCAAGAGCGCCTGGTGCCGTAAGTCGTCGTGATCCGGCACGAAGATCCGTCGGCCATGCAGAAGCAAGCCGTCCGACAAGCGCCACGGCTCGTCCAAGTCCCCAGCCTCCAGGCGCTGCCGCAGGAGCTGGGCGTCGGGCGCCTCCGCCGTGGCCCGACGGATGTCGTCGAAGAACGCGAACGTTGGCCCCGAGCGGATGCAGAGCATCGTGCCCGTGGCCCCCTCCTCAGTGGTCTCCTGGGCGGCGTCGCGGCGGGAAAGGGCGTCAGCCACCGTGTTCAGCCGACCCGGACGGTACTCAACCGTGAAGTCGAAACCGAACAGCTTGCTGAGCCACTGATGCTGAGGCACTGTCGACATCCGCTGGTCCAACAAGAACTTCAGTCTGTAGTGGTCCGTGCGAATCCGAAACGAGCGCCCCCAGAGATACGGTCGCCAGTGGCGTACCGCCTGGACCAGCCCAATGAGCTCCTGCTCATAAGCAGCAAGCTTGAGGTGGCGCGCGGCGAAGGGCCTGCTGAAGTAGGCGAGTGGTCCGTCGCCCTGGTGAAGGACGGCTCCGAAACCCGTCCCCGACGCGTCACAGTCGACGATGAAGGGCCGGGTGAAGTCCGGCATCTGCAGCACGGGTCCCGTCGTGAGCGCCCCTTTCAGGGCCGCGAACGCCGCCGTGGCCTCGTCATCCCAAGCGAAGGCGTCGCGGCGAAGGAGGCGTGTGAGCGGCGCGGCGATGAGGCCATAATCCCGGATGAACTTCCGGTAGTACCCCGCGAGACCCAGGAATCCGCGCAGGGCGCGCGGCGAGTGGGGCAGCGGCCAGGCGGCGACGGCAGCCACCTTATCCGCATCCATCGCGACCCCCTCGGCGGAGATAACGTGACCGAGGTAGGCGACCGAAGACGTCCCGAACGAGCACTTCGAGCGCTTAAGATGAAGCCGGTGCGCGCGAAGCTCGTTGAAGACGATGGCGATGTGCTGTAGGTGCTCGGCCCACGTCGTGCTGTAGATGAGGATGTCGTCGAAGAAGACGAGCACGAACCGCCGCAAGTAGGGCCGGAGGACATCGTTCATCAGGGCCTGGAAGGTTGCCGGCGCATTGGTGAGGCCGAAGGGCATCACCACAAACTCGAAGTGGCCGTGATGAGTGCGGAATGCCGTCTTGGCGATGTCGTCCGGGTGCATGCGCACCTGGTGATAGCCCGACCGAAGGTCGAGCTTCGTGAAGAAGCGCGCACCATGGAGCTCATCGAAAAGCTCATCGACCACCGGAATGGGGAACTTGTCCTTCAGCGTCAGAGTGTTGAGGGCGCGGTAGTCGATACAGAAACGCCAAGTGCCGTCCGACTTGCGGACCAGGAGCACTGGCGCCGAGAAGGGCGACGTGGAGATGCGGATGATGCCCGCGGCTAGCATGATCTCGACCTGGCGTTCCAGCTTGTCCTTCTGCAGCTGGGGGTAACGGTAGGGGCGGACAGCCACCGGCGGCGTGTCAGGCTGCAGGTGGATGCGGTGGTCGTACGCCCGGACCGGGGGCAGCCCCTGCGGCTCGGCGAACAAGTCGCTGTGCTGCTCCAGGAGGCGGGTGAGCAGGGGATGCTCGGCGTCGCTGTCCGTCGTGGCCAGCTGGAGGTGGGGCGCCGGAGCGGAGCCGCCAACGCCCTGCCACTGGACTTGGCGTCCCTGGCGCCAAAACGACATCGTCAGGGTGTCGAAATCCCAAAGTATGGGCCCTAGGGTCCGCAGAAAGTCGACACCGAGGATGAAGTCGAAACAGCCCAGGTCGATGCCGGCGCAAGTGATGGTGAAGTGCTCATCACCGACGGTGAGCGGTACGCGCTGCGCCAGTCCATGGCACTGCAGTCGGTCGCCGTTGGCCACCGTGACCCGGAGGTTGTCGCCACCCGATGGTTGGAGGTCGAGGCGGCGCATAGTGGACGCGGGCAGGAAGTTGTGTGTAGAGCCCGAGTCCAGTAAGGCCACCAGCTGCTCGCCGCGGATCGTCACCGGCAAGAGCATAGTGCGCTCGTGGCGAATACCCGCGAGGGCGTGCAGCGACACCACGAAGGCGGCAGCCGGAGCTGGCGGCGCGTCGTGCTCAGACGGCGCCGGAGGCGGCGGGTCGCCGCACTCCGCAGCCGGGTCGGTGGTCTCGCCGTCAAGCACCGTCTCCAGGTAGAAGAGGCGCGGGCACGCATGGCCCGGCGTATAGGGCTCATCACAGTTGAAGCAGAGTCCGAGCCGTCGACGCTCGAGCTGCTCGGCCGGGGTCAGGCGGCGGAAGGTCCGCGTCGGCGCGGGGGTCGCTGGGGCTGCCGGGGCGGGGCGACCCGGGGCCGGAGCGGGCGGTGTAGGGCGAGTGGGGGGCGTCCCCCGCGACTCTGCTGGGGCGGCTGCATGGCCTGGACCCGTCGCTCGTAAGCGCGGGCGTAGTGGATCGCCGTCTGGAGGTCGGTGGGGGCCTACAGCTCAACGTCCACCCGTATGGTGTCCGGGAGACCGCCCACGAAGAGATCGGCGCGCTGCTGCCCCGTCACCCCGGGGGCGTGGCACGCAAGGGCCTGGAAGCGGTCGGCGTAGTCCTGGACGGTGGTGGTGAAGGGGAGGCGGCCCAGTTCCGCCAAACGGCTCCCGCGCACCGGCGGCCCGAAACGCAGGAGGCAGAGCTCGCGAAAGCGCTCCCATGAAGGCATGCCGCCCTCGTCTTGCTCGAGGGAGTAGTACCAAGTCTGGGCGTTGCCTCGGAGGTGGTATGACGCGAGCCACGTGCGATCCGTCGCGAGCGTACGCTGCCCGCGGGAAAACTGCTCGCACTGGTTGAGCCAGTTGAGCGGGTCCTCCGTGCCGTCGTAGGTGGCGAAGTCGATCTTGGCGAACCGCGGAGGAGTAAGTCCAACCGCAGCGGGGTGTGCGAAGCGGCCGTCGAAGGGTCCGGTGAGGGTCGTGGAGGGGGCGTCTGGGATGGTCAGGAGTGGTGGTCCCCCGGCGGCCGTGTAGATTGGGGCGGGGGACGACGTCGACAACCACGCCGGGAGCGGGGACGGTGGCCAGGAAACCTGGTGGATGGGCACCCCGCGCTGGGTCGGTGCAGGTGGCGCGGTGCAGGCCGCGGGTGGTTGCCACGGCTGCCCGTGCGTAGGCGGGGCCGACGGGTGCCACGGCCACGGTGGCGGCGCCGAGCATACAGAGCTAGAGCCCCTGGACGGCGAGGGTGAGGTCGTTGAGAATGCCCGTCATCTGCGCCGGGGTGTAGACGGCGGCGGCCGGGGCCGGCGCGGTTGGGCCCGGGGAGGAGGACGCGGCGATCCCGGAGGAGGGCGTCGGCTGCGTGGTGGCGGCGGCGGAAGCGGGTGGCGGAGCGAGCGGCGCGGTGGTGGCGGGGATGGTGGTGGTCGGCGGTGATGAAGACATGATCGAACAAGAGCTATCTGATACCAAGGTGGTAGGAGCTAGGGTTCTACCGTGTCGAGGGCGTAGGTTGTAGGGGAAGGAGGGAGTTGGGCGTGCGCAAGAGCGGAGAGGCCGGCGGCTGGGCGCCGTCGCGAGGACGAAGGAGGCGGCGGTGCAGGAGACGGCGGCTAGGGTTTAGAGGTCCGGCTCCTCTGGGAGCCGGCAATAATATGATAATTATTGCTGCTTAATTCTCATAGTCTGATTACAACTCTTTTATATAATGAAAATACGATAACTGTTGGGCTAAGCCCCTAATTATGCCTGTCTAATGGGCCTACACCTGGAGTAGGCCAAACCGGTCATAACATATTGTGACTCGGTTCTTTCCGCCACTAAAGCCATTGTGTCAGGTCAACCTGCCTGGCTGCTTCGCGTCACCATTGGTGTTGTCGGCAGCGTCTAGCTTCACCTGCTCGCAACAGTCCACCTCGCAGCTAATAGAGTCCAAGCAAGAATTAGTTCTAACTCTAATTGGAGGGCAGAGGTAATTGTTGATCATGTATAAGATAAAATTAGTAATAAATTAGGGAATTGTTCATATTGTCGAACTAAAAAGTAGAGTGCTCAGCCGAATTTGGGACATGTTCCATATTTTCTTTATGTGCCCATGCTCATGTCCTCTCGATGAACCTGGTTGACTCTTCCTCCCCTCCTCCAGGACCACCTGTAATTGGGCAATGCACCAAGTGCAGAGTCAGTAAAACCTAAACACACATTACTCACAAGGGATTGAAAATAAAAACCATTAAGTTTAAATTGTGAGGCGATATTGTTGCACCTCACGCAAACATGTAATTGTTGTGTACCCAGAAGTTAAAAAATTCTAGTAGGGTTCAAGTTCATTAACTGGTTCTGTGCAGTGTCAATTAAATGGTACTCTTCGGTGTATTTCTTATCTACTTCATTAGCAAGCTTCTAGATATAAATGCTCTTGGTGCAACTGTGAAATGTCCTCAGGCAGACAGTGGTCTTAAGTTCCAGTTTGAAATTCCGTAGCAATTTACAGTTGATGTATGCAAATGGAAGACCAAATATACAGTCTTGGAGCAAGCAAAACATCCCTACCTTCAGAAACAAATGACCAGTACATTAGAAAATCGAGATAAACAACATGTTCTATAAAGCAAATGTTGGGTCTCTATAATCCTCTTTAGGACCTGAAATCCTCAGTGTTCTTTTTTTACAGCTTGAATCATCCGCCTCCTGATCATACAGAGAAGAACACTTTGTACACTTAACATGGAGTTGGTGATCACATCCCATAAAGATTTCAGTTTTGTTCTTTATGATGGTAAAGTTTATTTATTTTTTCATGTATAGCTATGCGGTGGTACAAAAGAAATCCTTTTGAAGTTCACACAAATTACAATGAATAATTTGTCTGGCTCCAGCAGATCAGTTTTACTTAGTGCATTTGAAAGCAAATCCTCCTCTAAACATATGTCAATACTGAAAGCATTTGAAGTTCACACAAATCATTTTGAAGTTCAGACAAATCACAATGAATAATATGTCTGGCTCCAGCAGATCAGTTTTACTTGGTGCATTTGAAAGCAAATCTTCATCTAAACCTATGTCAACACTAAAAGCATTTGTACTTCGTACCCAAATGAGAGAAAGGTGCAGAATAAAGGATAGAGCTGCACAAGGAGTTTTGTACATAGGCTTACAACTTGGCATAATGAACGTAATGATTAGATAAAAACCTCAGTTCTCCTGCACATACAATATTTCAGAAAACTGAAATCAGCAAATCCTTTATATAGGATCTAGTTACTGAGAATAATCTTATGGATAAGCATTAATTAATGACTGAAATACCTGCAAATGTATGAATTCAGATGGAAATTTCCTAGTAAATGTCCCATTACAAATCCTTGCTACGTAATCTGAACGAGGACACCGATATATTTTCAACAGCACGATCACATCAACTGGAGAACCTCTCCGGCGTGGGGGAATGGACCCCAATCGTCATCAAATAAGGACGATCCAGTAAGGCTCAGGCATGGGCCACTTGTTGTTCATAATTGATTAAGTAGAACTATAGAATAGACACCATGAATAATCGGCACATAGGAACAGAAAAATACCTGTTTTTCCTAACTGCTGTGCCATCCATCATGTTCACATGACAGTTAAAACCTCCCTCGTCCAACTTATATTTCCAATGTAAGTTTGTTGTATAACATAGATGCCATACATAGTTACTTAGCACTGAGATTACCTTTGCGACGGAAGATCAATCCCTTTTAAGACATCAACAATTTTACTAATTGGTAGGAAAGGAGTTTTATCAGTATCATCATAAAAGTACATGCCAACCAAACTCCCATCGTCAGAATAAATAAGGAGGCGTCCAATCCCAACCTGGTACGAAAATATAAGACCAAGACAAGTTACACGGAAAAGTTGTAATGCCTTAGATCTAGCAGTTTGGTACATATTATCATTGTGAAAAATCAGAGATTCTCATGCAACTATCATGCTACTACTATGTAAAAATGCAAGAAAAATCATCGGTTGTACCTTCTCGATTAAGTCTCCGCAATCAAGTTAGCTACAACACATACGGGGCTTGTCAGTCACTTCACCCATTATGGCCAATAATAATCCCACTGCAGCTTCTCACGCTGCAGGCGCTACATTTTTAGATGGCTTCTGTACTGTATAGATAATATTCAGTATATCACGCTCAATCAGTTTGCCTTTGTAGACATTGACATTAGCTAGGTTGAATATTTCACCTGGTAAAATAAAAAAATTACTGTGTACGTCAAATTCATACATGGTGTGGCACAAAATAATGCAAAGAGAAGAAGAACATGGGGGAGAAAGATTCAGCATTGTCGTTGTCACGTACACGCTTGTGGCTTCTTGCGGGGCAGGCGCCATCTCGTGCTGCCGCTGAAGTTTTTGATGCCGCTTCCTCTCCTCCTCCGTGGCGATAGATTCCGCCTCCTCCTCCAAGTCCATTGTTGTCTGCTAAACGCGGAGGCAACACACAGAGAAGAGGGATGAGCAGGCAAGCTGAAAAGCAGCAAGCAGCCAATGGAAGATGACTGTCTCCTAGCAGCCGAGTCACGGAGGAGGCAGGCGTCCAGCGACCAGAGGCGTTGAGGAACTGAGGAGACAGTGTCTTACAACATGTAGGAGGACGGAGGCGTGTAGGAGGAGTCCGGTGAGGCGGTGACGGCGGCGCTAGGACTGGGGATTAGTCAAGGGATCGATCGATTGAGGATCTGGGCTGGCATGGGTACCCTGCTACGCTGCCGGCCACTCTTGGTGGCTGCCCCTGTTTGCCCTATGGCGGACCCGCCACCACCGGCGCCGCCCATCACCATCCCCACCTCCCACTTTCCCTATCGGCGACGCACGGAGAGAGCGAGGGGAAAGAGACGATGGAGAGAAGAATACGTGGTACAGTTGAGGCCGATTGATTGATCGTGTAATTAAACGAGCATTTAATTCTGGTCGTGAGCTTTTTTTTTTTTTTTTGAACAAAGGAGCGGCCCAGAAAGGCCTGGATACCATTATCAGAGGCGGGTACAAATTACAATAGGGACCTTAACAAAAACGGAAATAACATCCAAGTCCCTAGCTTTAACAGAACAGACCCTACAAAGGAAAAAAGAAATGCAACTGGGTCCTCCGCCATTAACAGAGCAAGCAGAGCTCAAACTGCAGTCGTCTTCCTCAGCGACGGGGACGACACCACTTGACTCCAAGGGAGAGATGAACACCGCAGCGAACTCTGAAGAGGGCCTCCGACTGGAGGTTGAACAAACGCCAGAGAAATCCGGCGAGCATGGCCACCAGATAGCCATCATAGTCGGCCGGTTGCAGAAAACCGCCGAGATTGTTCTCCACAAATTGGTATCCCTACTCCATGGCAGCTGTACATCAAGCTCGCACCAGACGATTTGCTTCCTCTCACCGCTTCCACTGCGAGCAGAGAAAACCTCGTCCTTCATCAAGAACAGGCCGCCAGCCTTCAGCCACCGCACTTGAAAACCAACTCCGCCATCAAACTCCACGCTCCCGCCACGAGCAGGAGGAGACAGATTAGAGATAGGATTGCAGTAGCAGAAGGAATAAGAACTAGCCTTATTGAAGGAGACCAGAGCTTGCATCACCACCGTCTTCGGCTTCCTCCATGGAAGCACCACAGCGAGCGACAGCAGCATCTTACAGAGCCGAGCTTGGCCAGAGCAGCTCCACTCCATATCTCCCTTGCGCACCTTATTTAGAGGGATGCACGAGCTCGTACTCCACCCTTGCGATACCGCCTGCCACCGACGGAGCGCCGCGCGGCAGAAGGAACTCGCGGCGCGGCGGATCTGGCCGCCTAGACCCGCCATCCTACCCTCAACAACTACGGCATATAGCCAAGAAAGAGCATGAAGCCCAAGCAGCAACCTACATCTACTATATACAAGCCAAGCTACACATCCACGTCCACTCCGAGCGGCCTCGCCGCCGGGGCAGAGCGAGGACCGAGCCGGCGATGCGGAGAGAAAAGTCGAGACGACTCTCAAGTTACTGTGGATAGACGAGAGCGGTGAGAGGGTCGATGAATAGGATATTAAGCCATCGCAGCTTCTGAAGCCTAGGCCAGATTGGTCGTGAGCTAAGGGGAAGCAATCGGTGGGAAAAAACCGTGCGGGAGGAGGGACAAAGAGGAGTTTTTTTTAATATTATTTTTTAAAAACCGTAATTCGAAATATAATACGCGGAATCAAAATATTCCACAAATAATACACCGTCGGCTCCCGGGCGGCCGAAACACATGTTTCGGCTTTCTTGCGGCCGAAGGGAGTGATTCGGCCATCTGCCGGCCGAAACACCCAAAAGCCAGGCCCGCGCTTTCGCGTGGAGGGTGCGCAGATTCCTACGTGTTTCGGCCTGAAACGCTACAAGACTCTCCAATTAATCGTCCGCGGAGGCTTTCAGCTAGCTGGCTAGCTAGCTAGCTCGCCGCGAGTAGATCAATGGATCTAGACTTCTGTCCGCATTGATCGATGGTTGTGCTTCTGTTCGTATCGATCGATCGATGGCTAGCTAGCCACACGGGCGTGCGCGGACCTCTAGCTAGCTAGCTAGCTCATCGGCGGGCGTGTGCGGGTATGCAGCGGCTCTCTGCGGCGGCGGCGGTCGGCGCACGGCTCTCACGGCGGCAGCGGCGGCGAGTGATTCGGCACCCCGCACGCTGAAAGAAACGATTCGGCCCTCCGTTGGCCGAAACGGTGGGTCCCAGACTGCCGCTGCGGCAGACCACATGCAGATTGGCCAACCAGAAGACGACCGAAGTGTTTCGGCCGGCAGTCTGTCGAAAGGAAAGATTCGGCCGGCAGTGGGCCGACGGTGCAATATTTTCGGAATATTTTGATTCCGTGTGTTATATTTCGAATTTCTATTAAAAAAATAATATTTAAAAAAAACTCGGACAAAGAGGGTGTTGACGAAAGAGGAGGCTTGAGGAAGGAACAAAATTTTCTTTTTAGGTAGTATAATAAATATAATATAATATCTCTACTACTTAAAAAAGAAAATAGTGTTCCTCAATCTGCCTCACTCGCATTTAGCCCTTCTTTCATCAACATCCCGTCATATAGCTTTCCGCCCCAGTTTTCCTCCCGCAATTACAGCTACCAATCCCATCAGCGTTAATTATCCAATAAACATTAACTACAAAAATTACACGTGCACGGGCAAACTACAATATTTACAGGACACAATGAGCGGAAATCAATCGGGATGGTGTTCCGTAAATCCTTCGTCCCAGCGGTGTAGGTGCAACCTCTCCCTTCTTCCAGCTCCCGCTCCCTGGCAGAAACCTGCTCATCGGGGGGAGGTACCACAGGACCCTGGCACCCTCGTCGTCACCAAAACACCAACTCCTACGATTTCGTGCGGAATTCGACCGCGCGATGTGTCGGGGAGATGAACCCCGGATACCCTAAAGACGCTCATTTCTTCAAACTCCTCAAGCCAGCCAGATCAGGGCGGCTGCAACGTGCTGGCTACATCATGCCGGCAATGTTCGTCCGGCTGCACCTACCCGGATGCATCCGTCCGGCTGGACTGAAGCCGGATCCACCAACCGACAGTTCCGTACCAGTGGGCCAGCCTCGCATAATCGTCGCCTGTGAACAGTACTTCCTGTCGGGCGTTTCCTGTACAACATCGTGACAATTAGCTCCAGCCAGACCAGAGTGTAGCTGATGTCATAGGGATAGCCCTGTAAATTCCTTGTAACCCAAAACCCTAGCCCGTCGCCTATATAAGGCGGGCTAGAGCCCCTTGCGCGGGGCAAGCTTCACAAGATCCATGCACTCGCTGGTCTCACGACGATCATCATCTTCTACCTCCAGCCGGCTAGAACCTCCAGCCGGCTGCCACCTGAAACAGCTCCAGGAGCATATTGTAGCCCGAACTCTGTGATCAAGCAATAGAAATCAGAAGAGCAGGACGTAGGGGTGTTACCTCCACAAGAGGCCCCCGAACCTGGGTACATCGCGTGTCTTTGCGTGCTTGTTACCCAATCCCGAGCGAACACCGTCGTTGCATTGCCCCACAATCTTTCCCATCTCTGATGGGTATGCCGTGCTATCCACCACGACACGATGCCTGACTCCAACGCCTCTGTTGGAGGACTCAGATGGGATGTCAATTGTGCCTTTTTTTTTAGTTTGCAATTTCTTCGAGAGATATTGTTGTCTGGAAACGAGCCACTGCAGGTAAGCTTGATCGTGCCTCCCGCAGCGATGGCTCCGGCGGCTTCGAGGGACACCTGCAGGTCGACCTCCATGCGGGATATCTCCCCTGTCCTTGCCGTGTTGCCATGGAAGTTGTCTAGATCTTTTGCTACCCGGCATCAATGCCCACAAGAGGACAAATGTCCGAACAGACACAGGTTTACTTTTCCTTCTATGTTTCTTTTATTTTAGTGAATGATTGAAAATATACGAGTTGTAGTCCTGAGAGGTTAGTCTGATAATCTTCACTTTCCCTTGCTAAAGTTGCTTGTTGTTTTGTGATGGATCTGCTTCTGTGTTTCATCTGTACATATGTTGTTTCCATGGAGCTATGATAATTTGTACACATATCTTATTCTGTAGGACACCTTCATAATGCTGATTGTTTGCCACACATATGTTGTCTAGAATATTTATTTAGCTGCTGAATAACATGTAATATTATAGTCCCCTTTCTGCAAAGATGTCATACCACTAATTCAGGTTTTTGAGTTATTTAAAGATATGGGTTATATTAGTGTAGCATGTTGATACCACTAATTCAGGTTTCAGAGCTGGGATATTGATCCTCCTCACTCTGTCGGAGCAAATTGTTTCTTGCTCTGTTACATCTTAGATGTGTTGACCTGGATATATAATGTGCAGCAGCTAGCTTCATCATGCTTGTGTGAGTAGGGTCGTTGACCTTGGCATTTTCTTTAAAAGTGGACAGGGGCATTGCCTCTTTAATTACAGAAAAAATATATCACAAAATTGCATTGTTGCTCCAGTTTTTCTCTATGCCAAAATGGATTACACAATGTACTGTGTTGCAAGTTTATTTTTTACTCATGCCACATTAAGATAATGGTGTCTTCATATTTTATAGGTTCATGCTTGTTCAAGGCACACCTCAGTTCTTTCATTGCTCCATACAGGTTTTATTTACCGGGGGGCTATTATCTATTTGCAGGCTCACAAATATCAAGAACTCCCTCGTGGGATAAATAACAAAATTAATCGTGTGTTAGTGGAGATGATGATCTCTCTTCGCTTGGATTAACCTGTCTTCAGTGTCACACGTGCATGGAACAATTTGGTTATGTCTGATATAGACCCCCCAAGCCGAGGGGTTGCAACATGGATGCTCATGTTGGCGGACGTCATCGAGAGCGCTTCCGTCTGGTGAATGAGATGTCCATCGGTTTGATAGATTTGATTACAACAAAAGATCGCATGCTGGACTATGTGTCTCTGAGGCAGATAATGTGGTGAAGCACGCCTCTTCCATTAGCACCGCGGTTCTTTTGGAATGACAAAACAATGGTCAACACGGTGCAACTGCCTTACATTTGTTTGTTGGTTACGCCGCAGATTGCAGGCATCCAGAGAGAGTCATTGGAACATGGTAAGTATTTTTGTTTGTTTTGACATCTGATCTATACTTCATGGACATCGCACTTATTAGATTATTGTCTTCTAGTGCCTCGCTATGGCAAATATTTTCTCTCTCCATAGAGGGTGATGTATTTATTGCTTTTGGATATTAACGGTGGACTAAAAAAATGTAAGATATCACGTCATGAAAACTCACTAAACCTTCTTTATTTTGTGAACATGTGTCGGGGAAGGTGGATATTCTGAAAGCTCTTCGACAATATCGGGGAGAATTATTTACATGTCACGAGGAGTATCATCCCGGACATAAATGCTCGAAGAATATTTCTCTCCCAAGTTATTGAAGAATTGCGAGATGTTCTTGATCTTGAAGATGATTTTCATGAAGCTGAACCTGCTCATGCTGAAGCCAAAGCTACTGAACTCTGGTCCTTATCTGAATGCACCACGGCTGGCACGAAATGTCCTAACATAGTTCGTTTGCATGCGTGGATCCAGAACAGCTTGGTGCTTATTATTACCGGTACCTTCTTTTGTTTCATTCGTTCATCATAGACAAACGTTTTGCCTTTTAAAACCAAAATATGCATTATTTGGGTCTACCAAGGATGCTAAGCCAATTCAAGTATATGGATAATGCATTATCTAGCTGACAAACACGAGGTCTAAGAATGCTACCTTTATTTTAGTTATAAAATTTTTTGTAAATATAGCTGGCTGTTCATGGATCCAAGATTGCAAGTAAAGGGACTTTTCTAAACTGTCAACATATAAAATCTACGAGAAAAACCAATTGGTAAATTATTTTTTGGAAGAGAAATGAAAATTGTTACATATTCTTAAACTCCTAACCCTGAAGGTTGATGTCTGTCTAACAACAACATATGCTTCTATTTTTCTTGTTTCTGATATATTTGAGAAAAGTGTGATGTGTGGCTGCAGAAGAACACTGGGTCATTTTATTTGATTTGTGAGATTGCTGATGAATTTTAGAGAAGTATTTGGTTTTATTTAGTTCTTTTTAGATACAAATGTTTTTACTCTCGATATTTCTTGTTGGTTGTAGACTTATCCATTCACAGATCAATTAGTCAACCAAATCATTGTCTGTTGTCCACAAGGTTTTGGACTGCCAATTATTGAATGATGCAAGTTTGCAGAGCCAGCACATCCGTGACAAATTGCTGCTATGCGGTCTGCAAGCTTCCTATGATGCGACCATTGATAGAATCAGGAGCTAGAACGTGTGAAATAAATATAGTTACTGTATTTTTTCATTTCAATATTTATTGTGTTTGTTTTGACCCCTTTCTGGGATTTCTGTCTTTTTATGTATTCATCTGTATATAGACCACTTTGTACTCAAGGTATTTTGTGCGAGTAATACGAGGTTTGTCACAACACACACAAAAAAAAATTTAAATGTCTGGTGGCAGACAACATAATTTGTGTTGTGTGTGCCATGTAGTAGAGCACAACCAGATGTGAAGCTGGTTTCACATCTCTCACATTGTTAATGGGGTGGAGGGTAAGGACGGAAAATTTACCTCCGTGCATATTTCTAAAATACAAATCATTTAAAGATTTTAACCCATAGCAACGCACGGGCATTTAGCTAGTATATATAAGATATAAGAGATAAATAAGATAAGATAAGATAAGATAAGAAGATAAGATAATAAGATAGATGGAGTAGAGATAGAGAAGAAGTAGAGATAGAGATAGAGAAGATAGAGATTTCTCTCTCCTCCACCTCAGTAATTATCCTATGTGCTAACACTATTATTGTACCGTCTTACCAACCATTGTACATGTCCTTAGAGCCCGGAAGAAAAACACGATCCTCTAGGAAAAAATCTGGAGCTAGATCGTACATATTGTAAAATCACCATGAAAGATGCCTAAACCTCAGCCAAGCTAATGAAAATGAATATCTATTTTGAACTAGGACAGAAATTGACCCTTCGGGTTTTTCTCAAACTGACCATCTCACCCTTAGGTTTTGTCTTGGTCAACAAGACCGCATAACGATTAGGGCATGTACAATGAGGTGATGTCAGCCTTCCCATGCCACGTTAGATTTTTGCTTAGTTGGAGGAGAGAGAATGAGGGAAGAGAGGGTTGTCTTCCCTTAGGTAAGGGGTGATTTCTAAATATTAAGAGGAGGCTATTTTATCCATTGTACCACTTGCCTCCTCTTATTAATGCAATTTCACACTAAATTTAGTTAATTCTTATTAATTGCTAGTGATGACAATAAGATATAACGCCTTGTACGACCGATATTTATTGACTTCTCCAGATGACGTGGAGGCGTAAAAAAAGACGTGACTTCTCTACCATTGTACATGTCCTTATGCTTTGAAAGCAGCTTCGAGTCCGTATGGATTATAAGTTGTACTCAGTAGGTTTTCATTGGAGAAGCGTCTCCGTCGGTAGTTCTAATAGTAGGTCCGATAAGTGTGTCGATCGGACGATCACACATGTTTTCTTAGGTGCTAGTCAGGGTGCGGGTGGAAGTCTCACCAAGCGGCCCGCCAAGCGTGCTCGCAAAGGAAAGAACCATGTTGATGAAGACGAAGAGCCCGAGGTGATGCCTGCAAAGACTACAAGACGTGACCGTTCAGATGCAGCAAAGGTCCGTGCAGCCAAGAGCAAGTCTCTTCTGAAGATGTCCTCCAAAGAGTTTGTCCGTGAAAGAAGAATCCTTATGATACCCCCAAGGACCGTCGGTACACCACTCGGGGCTTTCACACCATGTTCAAAGAAAAGATCTTTATGAGGTGCTTCCCAAGTAAAAGACTAAAGTTGTGGGGCAGTTTTGTATCAACACTGACTATATGGAGAAGCACTTGGACTATTTTGGAGAAGCAATTGAGATATGCCAAGAGTTTGGGATCTATGAGTACATTGGGGTGCAGGAGGACTTCAATTCACACCTCATTATGCAGTTCTTTGCCACAGTACACTTTTTTAGTGATGAGCCTAGGAGGATCAAGTGGATGTCCAAGGATGAACTACTCGAGGCTACCTGGAGTGACTTTGCCTCCCTGCTTGGTTTGGTTGATCTCGGTTTTGATATGGTCGACGCAGCCAAGGAACAATACTTCCGCATCCCCTACACTGCCAAGCCAATGAAGCCCAATGTGTTGTTTGATCTTTATATTTAGGGGCGTGCAGTTGTGGGGGAATAAAAGAATTTGTCGGCGCAGTGGAAACCAGNACCACCCTGTTCTTCCCCAAATCCCTAAAATCCGAACCCAACTCGTCGATTCCGTGCGTGATCGAGCTTGGGGACCTCGCCACCACTCTGCCCTCACTCACCGGAGCCCGAGGGAGCAAGGAGGAGGTCCAATTTGACCTCATGGTCACCGTTCATCACCGTGGCCAGGGAGCACGCGCTCCTGTGGCCATGCCGCCATGCCGCCCCTGTGGAGGAGACCGTCCCGCGGCCTAGCTAGCCCGACGCCGCACCCTACTACCACGCCTGCCCCCTCTCGCACCCGCACCATGCCCAGCAGAGCCCTAACCCGCCGGAAACTCGTCGCCCGTGCGTGTCCGTGCGCCGCCCAAGCCGTCCCAGAGCACGCCGCGACCGTCCCCCACCTCGAGCTCGCGCAGCTCGCCTCCACGCACCCCCTCTTGCTCCTCAGCACCCCGACACCATAGCCGCCCTCGCACCACCCCTATGGCGAGCCCGCGTGCCCGCTGGACCACTCCCACGCCGTGTCCACCGTGCGCCGGAGCTCGGCTATAAAACGAGCCGCCCCGAGCTGAAATTCTCCCACACCACGCCACCCCAGCTCATCTCCCTCACTCCACCACCTCTAGCACACCGCCAGGAGGGCGGAGACGCCGCTGCAGAGCCGCTGCTGCCGCGGAGCCTCTGCAAGCTCCACCACTGCCGTCGCCGACGAACCCGTGCACCCCAGGATCTGCAACTGCGCCCACAGCCTTACCCGAGCCTCCGCCGTCGATTCCCGCCGTCGCCGCAGTCTCCCGAGCCCTTGCTGAGCCGCTAGATCGCTGCCCCGTCGCCGGCCGCACGGTGGCGCCGCCTGTTTTGCGTTGTCGCCGATGCGTGCGTCCTGGGCCGTTGGATCTAGATCCAACGGCAACTTACCCGTTCGAATCTGTCTGAAAACTGCTAAGTCCAGGGAACAGTTTAGATTAGCTACATTTGCAAACAATTTATGAACAATCTACTGTACCAAATTTTATAATCTTTGCATGGTTAGAAAGAGCTAGTTTCATAGATTCACAGGAATGATTTAGATTTCCAAAATACTTAGTTTAGCTCAATGGAAATATGAGGCAAAGTAGCTATGTTCTGTCTGTTTTAAGAAACTTCTGAAAACAGATTACTGCTTAGGTTTTTGATCTGATCATAGAAATTAATCTAGATTTATCTAGGAGTTTGTCTTAACATGTCATGTTAGTATGGTTAGTACACTGCCATGAACAAGTGTTGTGACCCAAAAAAATAAATTCTATATAAAAGATATCATCTAGGGAACATGGCTAAGCAATAAATCCTCCACATGAAATAACAGAAGGTAGCCACCTTCCCTTGCAAATCCCCATTTAACCAGAGTCCTAAAATTAGAAAACTAAAATATTGTAGCTAGTATAACATGCCTTCTTCACATAAATGCAGGCCATGATCCTTGTTGGACATGTATCCCATTTGAAACAAAAATGACAAATGTGTTAGTTTTAACTGAAGAACTCAGAAAGGTTATTGTGGTACCATCTTTGGGAGATGTTTCCTAGAACTTGGTTCAACCAAAAATACCAAACTAAAATGGTATCAAAAGTACATCATCTAGTCTACCCAATGCCACTGGATTGATTCCATTTGGTGTGTGGTTAAGTCAGTAGAAAATTATCAAATTAGTTAAGTTGTTAAACTTAAAAAGGGAATCTCTGCCANCGTAGTTTCCACTCTCATGTATAAAGCAGTCAACAATGCTGCACCAAGCAAAGGAGCTACAAGAATTGCCATTTCGGTGATAAGGAGACCATCTGCCGCTGCGCTCCAAGGGCGACGTCACCGTGGGGCGCATCCCGAGCCCCAGCAGCGCCAGCCCACCGTCCTGGCTGGACGGTGGCTTTCCCAGCTTTGGTGATGCCGCTCCCTGCCATGGACCGCGTCCCTGGACTCTCCCTTTGTCGTGCACCCGACCTCCTCCTTCGTCGCCATTGTACCTTCCCATTGGATAGTTGGTTGGTAGAGGTATCTAACATGGTATCAGAGCCTAAGGTCTCAGGTTCGAGTCCTACCCCCGACGTTTTTCTCCCAATTATTTCTCCGCTCGAAAGAGGGCTGGAGGGGAGCTTTTAGCCACCGATGTTCCGGTGTGCTCTTCTTCTATTCACGTGTTGACTTTCTCTTCTCCCGTCACACGTGAGAGGGGGTGTTGTGAAGTGTGTTAAGTATATTATACCACCACTTCCTATCAGATCGGTCTTTTGGGATAGTTGGTTGGTAGAGGTAACTCTAACATGGTATCAGAGCCTAAGGTCTCAGGTTCGAGTCCTACCCCCGGCGTTTTTCTCCCAATTATTTCTCCGCTCGAAAGAGGGCTGGAGGGGAGCTTTTAGCCACCGATGTTCCGGTGTGCTCTTCTTCTATTCACGTGTTGACTTTCTCTTCTCCCGTCACACGTGAGAGGGGGTGTTGTGAAGTGTGTTAAGTATATTATACCACCACTTCCTAGTACCTCCGCCAAGATATTTGGGGGAAGAGGTCCAGGACACCTATAAAGGGGGGGAGCACGTTCAGGCAAGGGGGTTGGAGTGCTATTCTAGCAATAGCCATTGTTAGCCACCTCGAGCTCCCGAAGCTCTCCTTGTACTGTAACCTCTACAAGCAGTGCAATGCAACCAAGGCAGGACGTAGGGGTTTTACCTCTCCAAGAGGGCCCTGAACCTGGGTAACATCGTGTGTTCATCTCTACAGTGTCGTCCCACAGCGATCTCGACGAGCGCTGTCGCCGAGGCACGTTGAGGGTTGTTTGATTCCATGTTCAGCCCCTTACTCGATTCCTTACCTAGTGAGAAACACCCAGTTCCTGGGACAGTTCTCCGACATTTGGCGCGCCAGGTAGGGGGCTGAGGCGCATCTTCAACCTCGACACAGCCATGGCCGGCTCTCGCGCCGAACGTCTCGCTCGCCGGACGGCCAGCGTCGCCACCGCTCCTGCTGGCAACCCGCGCGGCCGCCCGTGCGGAAGCGCTGCTCCGGAGCGCCACGTCGACCCCGAGCCCCGCGTCGAGCATCCAGAGGACAACAACGACGACCACGCCGAGGACGACCTTGGCGAAGAGGAGGCTTCCTCCCTGCACCCGTCGCGGGACCGCGCTGCCTCCTCGCTGGGCCGCCCTACGCCCAGCCCAGCAACTGCGCTTCTCATGGCACAGGAGCTGCTGTAGTACCGCCCCACGCCGGAGGCTCAAGAAGCCTGGCTCAACCACTTCTCCGAGCTCGTCGGCGCCGCTCGCGTCGCTGCTCCTGCACCGTCTCGTTCGCTGGTTCCCTCTGCGCGCGTGGGGGACATGGCGCACGGTGCACCTCCTGCACCCCCTCTTCATCCCACGCCCGCTCCAGCTCCACCAGTTCCACCGCAACCTGCTCCAGCGGGGGCTCCTCCTCGCGACAACCGCGCTGCATCGCACGCATCGTCGCCGCATGACTGCCAAATCGTGCAGCGAGCCTCAGAGGACGCACGCATGAGCATCGAGCGCGGGCAGAATCGCCACAACCGCGCCATCCAGGACGTCGCCACCGCGGGGCGCCACCTCCGCGCCACCCTCGCCAATGGCATGGTCACTTACGGCACGACGGCTGCGTTCACTCGCAGCGTCCGTCACGTTGTCTGGCCGGTCAAGTTCAAGCCGGATCTTCCTCGCGCTACAACGGCAAGAACAACCCCCTAGAGTTTCTACAGCTCTACACTTTGGCCATCCAGGCCACGTGGGGCGACGACAGAGTCATGGAGAACTGGTTCCCCATGGCCCTCAAGGACTCTGCGTCCTCGTGGCTCACGAACCTCCCTGCTGAGTCCATCAACACCTGGGAGGATCTCTGCCGGTGCTTCGTCGCGAACTTCAAGGGCACGTACGAGCGCGGCCTCACGTACAACGACCTCCGCGGCGTACACCAGAAGCCTGGCGAGACCCTCCGCAAGTACATCCAGCGCTTCAGCCAGGTGCGCAACAAGATCCCCAACGCCACCGATGCGCAGGTCATTTCGGCCTTCCAGGCTAGACTGACGGACGTGCGGATGCTCGAGAAGCTTGGCATCCACGACAACATCACCACCGTCGTCAAGCTCTTCGACATGGCGGACAAGTGCGCCAAGGCTGAGGAGGGCCGCTTGTTCGTCAAGAACGAGCCAGGGGACCCTGCCGAGGGATCCAAGAAGAAGAAATCCACCGAGAAGCGCAAGACCACTGCGGTCCTCGCAGCTGAACCTGACGCCAAGCAGCCTCGCGCTGCCGCTCCAGCCACGGGCCCCGAGAAGAAAGATGATCGCCCCTTCTGCATCTACCACAACAGGCATTCCCATGCCACCGAGGACTGCTACGACCTCAAGAGGCTTCGCGAGGCTCGCGAGCGGCAGCAAGGTCGCGGCGGCCGCGGCGGCCGCGGGGGGCGACGCTGGAACAACAACAACTACGACGACAACTACCAGCAGAACCCTCAAGCCAACGCCGTCCAGCCCGCGAACGACAACCTCCCTGCCGAGACTCCTGAGGGCTACCAGGTGCCTCGCGGGGCCGCTTGCATCCTCGGTGGGGCTCAGGCCCCCAGCTCCAACCGCCACTTCAAGCAACTCGCTCGCGAGATCGCGGCAGCGCTTCCCGGGGTTGAGGCCTCCAGGCCCCTCAAGTGGTCCCAGTACCCCATCACCTTCGACTCCAGCGACCACCCCAAGTCCACTTCGACTGTTGGCACCATCCCGCTGGTCTGCACCCCCACCATCAACAACATCGCAGTCTCTAAGACGCTCATCGATGGGGGTGCAGGCCTCAACGTCATCTCTGTTGAGACCTTCGAGAAGCTTCAGGTGCCTTATGAGCGGCTCATGCCCACCAGGCCCTTCTCGGGGGTGACAGAGGGTCTCACGACCCCTTTGGGGCAAGTGAGGCTCGCGGACACCTTCGGCACGCAAGCCAACTACCGCACCGAGCCGATCGACTTCGACATCGCGCACATCGGCCTGCCCTACAACGCCATCCTCGGCTACCCCGCCCTCGCGAAGTTCATGGCGGTTACCCACCACGCCTACAACCTCGTCAAGCTTCCTGACTCGGGTGGCACCATCGTCATCCGCGGCGTGGTCTCAGACGCTCTGTACGCTGCGCAAGCAGCCTACAAGGCTGCCGCGGTGGCGTCCCCCGCTGACGAGGATGAGGAACCCCTCCCGAGGCCCTCCTCGAAGAAGAAGCAGCTGTTCTCTTAGGAGAAGGCCGCGAATAAGCAGGTGCCTCTTGAGGCAAACGGCTCGGGGGCTAGCATCACCATCGGCGCCAACTTGCCTCCCAAATAGGAAAGCGCGCTCGTCGCCTTCCTCAGGGCAAACTCTGACATGTTCGTATGGACACCGTCAGATATGTCCGGAGTACCGAGGGAGGTGATCGAGCACCACCTAGCCGTGTGTCCAAATGCACGTCCCGTGAAGCAAAAGGCGCCGCGCCAGGCGCCAGAGAAGCAAGAGTTCATCGTTCAAGAAGTAGAGAAGTTGAAGAAAGCTAGCATCATCAAAGAAGTTGTCCATCCCACTTGGCTCTCCAATGGTGTGGTTGTCCCCAAGCACACCGGAGGAAGTCGCCTCTGCATCGATTTCACCGACCTCAACAAAGCTTGCCCCAAGGACCCTTATCCCCTCCCGAGGATCGACCAGATCGTGGACTCCACCGCCGGCTGCGAACTCCTTTGTTTTCTGGATGCCTTCTCAGGCTATCACCAGATCAAGATGGCGAAGGAGGACGAGGAGAAGACAACATTTCTCACCCCTTGTGGTGTGTTTTGCTACGTCTGCATGCCTTTCGGCCTGAAAAATGCCGGTGCCACTTTCCAGTGCCTCATGAGGATCGCCTTGGGGGCTCAAATGGGAAGGAATGCAGAGGCCTACGTCGATGACATCGTGGTCAAGACACGCGAGAAGGACACACTCATCAAGGACCTCGAGGAGACCTTTGCCAACCTGCGCAAGGTAAACATCAAGCTGAACCCCGCCAAGTGCGTCTTCGGGGTCCCTTCAGGCAAACTCCTCGGGTTCCTGGTGTCTCATCGTGGCATCGAAGCAAACCCCGACAAGATCAGGGCCATAGAAGAGATGCAGCCTCCTCGTCGCCTCAAGGACATGCAGCGCTTAGCGGGATGTATGGACAGCCTTGGCCGTTTCATCTCCAAGTTCGGCGAGAGGGCGCTGCCATTTTTTAAGATCATGAAGAAGTCCGGTCCTTTCAAGTGGACCCCTGAAGCGGCAAAGGCCTTCGAGGACTTGAAGATGTATCTGGCGAGCCCACCCATCATGGTTGCCCCATGCCCTCGCGAGCCTCTGAAGCTGTATCTTGCAGCCACTCCTCAGACGGCAAGCGCGGTCTTGGTGGCGGAAAGGGAAGAGCCAGTCCTCGCCAAACAGAGCTCCACCTCGCCAAGCCCAGAACTCCACGACAAGGAAGCAGCCTCGTCAAGCCTCCAGCCTCTACAAGTGGGGCCTCAAGAGAACCTCGACAAGGACTCCACCGAGCCTCGAGAGGAGCCAACCGCTGCCACGTCAACAACCACCCTCGTGGAGCATCCCGTGTACTTCGTCAGCATAGTGCTGCGGGACGCTCACGAGCGCTACCCCATGCAGCAGAAGCTCCTTTTCTTGCTCCTCATCGCCTACAGGAAGTTGCGCCACTACTTCCGGGGTCACCCCATCAAGGTGGTCACCTCGTACCCCCTGGAGCAAGTCCTACGCAACCCAAATGCAACAGATCGCGTCGCAAGCTGGGGCATCGAGTTGCAACCCTTCGAGCTGGAGTTTGACACCACAAGGGTCATCAAGGGCAGGGCGCTGGCTGATTTCATGGCTGAATGGATGGACACACGTGAAGAAGAGCCTCAAGAGGAGGAAGCTACAGCCTCAGGAGGGACGGAGCCCAGCTACTGGACCATGCACTTCGACGGCGCCTTCGCGGCCCGGAGTGCAGGGGCTGGTGCTGTCCTGACCTCACCAACAGGCGACAAGCTCTACTACGCCGTCCAATTGTGCTTCAAAGACAGCGACAAGGTCTCCAACAACATTGCTGAATATGAAGGCCTCCTCGCTGGGCTCAGAGCTGCCATTGCCCTCGGCATCAAGCGGATCCTCATCAAGGGCGACTCTCAGCTCCTCGTCAACTTCTCCAACAAGAGCTACACGCCTAAGGACACCTACATGGTAGCCTACCTTGAAGAGGTACGCAAACTCGAGAAGCACTTCAGGGGCATGGAGCTCAAGCATATCCCGCGAGGGGAAAACCAAGAAGCAGATGAACTCACCAGGCGAGCGGCAAGAAGGGAAGCCCAGAAGCCTGGAGTGTTCGAGGAGAGACTCGCCAGGTCCTCGGTCAAGCAACCAGCGGTCAACATGAGCATCAATGAGGAGCTCCCACCAGCCCCATCAAGTGGAGCACCAAACTGCGGGCTGCCCTCAGGCGATCGCCTGCTGATGACCCTGGTACGCCAAGACACTGGTTGGATCAACGAGATCAAGAGCTACTTGCAAGATCGAGTCCTTCCCGAAGAAGATGCAGAGGCCGAGAGGGTTGCTCGCCAGGCCAAGTCCTACTGCCTCCACGACGGAGACCTGTACCGTAAGCGCCCCAATGGGGTTGCGTCGCGGTGCGTCCCTGCCGAGGAAGGCCGCCAGCTCATCAACGACAACCATAGCGGAGAGTGTGGCCACCATTCATCCTCACACACCCTCGCAGGCAGGGTCTTCCGGAGTGGCTTCTACTGGCCTTCAGTGCTTCAAGATGCAGCCGCAATCGTCCAGTCCTGCGACGCCTGCCAATTCCACGCCAAGCAAATTCACCAGCCCGCGCAAGGACTCCAAACTATCCCGCTCTCCTGGCCGTTCGCGGTCTGGGGGCTGGACCTTCTGGGACCTTTCCCGCGAGCGCTCGGGGGCTACCGCTACCTCTACGTCGCCATCGGCAAGTTCACCAAGTGGCCTGAGGTGGAACCCGTGCGCACCATCCCGGCGAAATCAGCGGTAAAGTTCATCAGGAGCTTGGTCTGCCGCTTTGGCGTGCCCAACCGCATCATCACCGAAAATGGCTCGCAATTCATCAGCGGTGCCTTCAAGTCCTACTGCGCAGCCTCGGCGCCCAAATCTGCTACGCCTCGGTGGCTCACCCACGAAGCAACAGGCAGGCTGAGCAAGCCAACGCCGAGGTGCTCAAGGGCCTCAAGATGAGAAGCTTCAACCGTCTCAAGGCCAGCGGCAAGCACTGGATTGATGAGCTCCCCTCGGTGCCCTGGTCCATCCGCACCACGCCAAGGAAGCCCAATGGCGAGACGCTGTTCTCCCTCGTCTATGGTGCTGAAGCTGTTCTCCCCAGCGAGATCACCCACGGCTCTCCACGAGTCTTGGATTTCTAGGAGGCCGAGCTGGACGAACTCCGCAACGACGACCTGCTGCTGCTCGAGGGGCTCCGCCGCAATGCGGCCCTGAGAGCGGCAAGGTACCAGCAAGACCTCCGTCGCTACCACAGCCGCCACATCCGCCCACGCACTCTCGAAGCAGGAGACCCTTGTCCTGAGGAGAATCCTCTCCAGGGAAGGCCTCCACAAGCTCTCGCCAATGTGGGAAGGACCCTATAGGGTCGTGCACATCGCCAGGTCCTAGCTCTGCGCGGCTCGAGACGGAGGACGGCATTCCTGTCGCCAACCCCTGGAACATCCAGCACCTGCGCAAGTTCTACCCCTGATCATCCTCGACGAGCAACTTTTTGCATCAAGGGAGAGCTTCGCGCCATCATCCTCCACGAGGAAAATATTCGAGCTCCCCTCTCTACTATATGTTGCCGCGGGCCATTCGAGAAGACTCTCAAGCCACCACGCCTCGGCAAGGTGACTTCTTCAAGCACCATGCCTTGGTGAGGTGGATCCCCATGCCCAGACATGGCGGACCACAGGCTCTACGAAGCCACCCCCGCATACGGGCCCCCTCTGAGCTCTCTCTACATGCGTCACCTCGGGCCGCGAGAGTCTCAGCCACTCCATGTGGAACCCCATGCCCAGACATGGCGGATTTGGTACTTCTGGCCACGCCAGTGTAATGAACCCTTGTTTCAGGTCACTTTGAATCCTCCTCGCGAGGGGAGAGCTCTCCCTCGAGTCGCGTCAGCTCCGCTTCGCGCTGTGTCAGCTGCTGCCTGCGAGTGTCCAGCCTCTCGCGGAGCTCCTTCAAGCTGTCCTCTACGACTTTGGAGTCCATGATGAATTTTTGCTCTGCGGCCGCAATCTCCTGTTGCTTGGAGGCGTTTCCGCCTCGAGCGCCTCCCGCGCGGCGTCTAGTTGCTCCATGGTCTCCGCCGCCTCCCGCTTCACGCTGTCGCGGGTCTCCTTGGCGAAGCGCATCGCCTCTTCGCGTGCCGCCTGGGCCGCCGCATCCAGCCGGCGGCAGCTCTCCACCCTCTCGCGGAGGAGGTCCCAGGCTTCGTCAAGCTCTGCCCGCTCCTCCGCCCTGGCGAGTTCTTCTTCGGCGTACTGCGTCTCCAGCTTGTCGAGCGTCTGCCGCGCTTGACTGAAGACGGAGCTGCGGCGAGCTGTGTGACGGCACGGCTCCCGCAGCGCCAAGGTCCCCGCATCGCCGTGAGGTGCAGAGGCCTCGACGCTTGGCGAGGTACCCGAGGCACCTTGCCTCGGGCTCATAGTGGCTCCTGATGCGACCTGGGGGCTCGTGTGGTAGCCTCCTTCGCCGCCGCATTAGGAGCCCTCTGGGGGCTGGGCGTCCTCTCGTCCCTGGCTCCGGCGTCCGTGGGCTCCGGAGGCGTTTCCTCCTCCCGCTCTTTGGGGGCAGATTCAACCCCTCCTGTGGTAGCCGCGCCTGCCGCGGCCTCGGGCTCGTCAGCCCCTCTTGTGGAGGCCTCTCCCTCCGGAGGTGGCTCCACGGTGGCCTCTTGGGCCTCCGCCTCGTCCGGCCTCTCCGAGGCTCGTGCGGCCTCGGTCGCTGCCTCCTGCTGTATGGGAGGAGTGGCGGCCCGTGCTGGCGACGACGCCACCTCTTCAACCTCCCCTTCCGCGTGGTGTTCATCTGCGGGAGGAGTAACCACACGCCGCGGCTCGTCAACCGCAGGCGTCGCCACAGTGGAGCCGGCAATCTCCCCAAGCTTGCGGAGCCGTCGCCTCTTCGGCACCGCAAGGTTGCTAAAAAGAAAGACAAACAGAAGATCCTTCAGGAGGGTGTTCGAAAGCAAAATCCTAAAGGAAAGAAGAAGGACCAGGGCTTACTCATCAGCCATCTTCCACACCCTCTTCTTCGCCTTCGGCGGCTGGGGGCTGTTTGCTCTGGCTCCTTCTCGAGGCGCTCCTGCCTCCTCGCGAGGAGCGCCCCTCGCGGCCAAGGCGTCCCTGTCGTGGGAGAACTTGGAGCGGGGCTCGCGGCGCCCTCATTTGCCGCCGCTCTCCCCCTCCTCCTCCGCGGTGCGTCGGGAGGGAGCTCCGCGAGAGGGATCCTCGTTGCTGCTGGAGGAAATCACCTGGAGGTCCCCTTCAGGCGGTACGCTCCTTGAAGAGCTAGCGAAGCTTCCCGAGGGGTCCATGCTTCCCGAGGCCTCGCCCTCGCCAGAGTCCTCTGCCTCGTCCGGTTCCGATGGCTCATCCATCTGCTCCGGCTCCGCCACCCGCGGGTTGCCGCGGGGCCCGCAGTGTCCTTCGGGCATGATGCCCCATTCATCGAATATGGACAGGCTCCTGCGGTGCTCGTGCACCTTCTCTTCCCCAAAGTTGAAGATCGGTCGGGCCTCGTCGGTGGCTGGAGCTGGGATGGCCGCCGAAGTGAAGAGGGTCCCCATGACCTTGTCCAATACCTCCGGAGTGAAGCTGTCCATGCATAGGCGCATCCCATCCTCCGGGCCTGTGTACGTCCACATCGGCTCTGAATGCCACTGGAGGGGGGCGATGCGGCACCTCGTGAAGTCCTTCGCCACCATCTGGCCGGTGAGTCCGGCGTCGCAGAGCCCCCGCAGACACTCGTACACCGCGTCAAGCTTCGAGCCCTCGAACCCCTCGCTCGCCCAGCGCGTCCACTTCTTCGGGGGTGCCACAGGCAGATCCAGGAGATGGTTTTTCACCTTGGTGTCGACGAAGAACCACCGCTGGCGGAAGTCCTCTACCTTCTTCGTCACCTTGGTGATGACATTCTCGCCGCTCAACGCGATGGGGATGTAGTTCTTGCTCCTGGCGTCGGCGATGCGGAAGGAGACGCATCCGGTCCGCTCGTTCTGCGCGGAGGACCGGAGTGCATAGAAGCTACGGAAGAGCTCCACAGAAGGACGGACACCGACGTAGGCCTCGCATAGGTAGGCGAAGATGGAGAGGATGAGAATGGAATTGGGATGAAGATGGAGCAGTTGGATCTGGTATGTCTCCAAAACCGCCATGAGGAAGTCGGAGAAAGGAGCAACAAGACCGGCGAAGAGAGTGTGAATGAAGATGCTGCCGGCCGGCTTCATGCTTTTGACGCCGTGCTCGTTGGTCTTCGCGGCCACCAGGTGGCGCACCTTGTCAATCCCCACCGAGTTGATGCGGGACCCCCGCAGCGCCTCCTTGGGTTCAGCACTCCACGACGCCACCGCGGGCTTGCCAGCCTGCATCGGATCCTTGTCCTTCTTGGGAGCGGCTGCTCTCTTGGGCGCCATGGTCGCATAAGAGAAGAAGATCTTGGAGGTGATGCGCACTGGGAAGAAGGAGGCGTTTGGGGGAAGTGTGCGGCGAAGCAATGGGCGAAATGATGGGCTCCATCATCGCGCGCAGGCTTTATTGACCAGTTACCAAGGGCGTGGCAGGCCCCACCGGGTCGCCCGTTGGAGCCGAGGAGATCGTGGCTTTGGGCGCAACCGCTGCGCCCCACGTGTCACGGCCTAGGCAGGCATCGTTGGGACCCCGACGCTTCGCCTGCATCCGCGGACTTCGGCATGTCCATCGTGGGCCAGGGGGCTACTGTCGGCAGAGTGGAAACCAGGTTACCATGGGTCGGCCTGCCAGGGCCCACGACGCTCTTCAGAAGATTTTGCTAAGGACCAGGCTCTCCAAGCCTGGCGAGCCTCGCGAGGGTTTTCCCCTCGCGAGGGACCTCTCCTCGAGAGGGCATCCCGGACACTACCTTCGATTCTGCCAAGGATCAAGCCAAAAGGCTCGGTGAGGCCTCCAGCCTCGTGGGGTTCCTTCCCCACGAAGAAAGCTCTGTCTCCGCGACAGAGCGCACATGGGCTCTGCGCCCTCCGCAGAGTCACGAGCGCGCCTATGCGCGGTTACGACAGCGCCGTAGTTGCCACTCTCGCGTATAAAGCAGTCAACAAGGCTGCACCAAGCAAAGGAGCTACAAGAATTGCCATTTCGGTGATAAGGAGACCATCTGCCGCTGCGCTCCAAGGGCGACGTCACCGTGGGGCGCATCCCGAGCCCCAGCAGCGCCAGCCCACCGTCCTGGCTGGACGGTAGCTTTCCCAGCTTTGGTGACGCCGCTCCCTGCCATGGACCGCGTCCGTGGACTCTCCCTTTGTCGTGCACCCGACCTCCTCCTTCGTCGCCATGTGGTAACCCTTCCCGCCAAGATATTTGGGGGAAGAGGTCCAGGACACCTATAAAAGGGGGGAGCACGTTCAGGCAAGGGGTTGGAGTGTTGTTCTAGCAATAGCCATTGTTAGCCACCTCGAGCTCCCGAAGCTCTCCTTGTACTGTAACCTCTACAAGCAGTGCAATACAACCAAGGCAGGACGTAGGGGTTTTACCTCTCCAAGAGGGCCCTGAACCTGGGTAACATCATGTGTTCATCTCTGCAGTGCCGTCCCACAGCGATCTCGACGAGTGCCGTCGCCGAGGCACGTTGAGGGTTGTTTGATTCCGTGTTCAGCCCCTTACTCGATTCCTTACCTCGTGAGACACACCCGGTTCCTGGGACAGTTCTCCGACAATTGGCAATGTGTTTGCCAAATATGTGGGAGCTCAAAGTGGTGTCAAGAAAAGCACCATTTGGGTTCCCAAGCCTATTGTGACTAACCTCTTAGGACCCAACTTGGTTGGGGACCATCAAGCTTCAACTTGATCAATAGGTGTTAGTGGAGGACATTGGTGACTTGCACTACAACAGGAACCCCCCTACAGCAACGCAACAATCCGTATCTAAATGGTCATATAAGTGTTGGTAGCACCTTTACCAACGGAATTAGTATGCGTTGCATTTTTGGGCGTTGCAAGGATATAATGCAACGCATATAAATCTGTTGGTAGCCCATGGGTAGAGCATTGCAAAGTGGCAACAGATATGAAGCAACCATTGTATCCGTTGGTACCTGATGTAAACGGATTGAATTATTTTATTTAAAATAAATATTATTTTTTGGGCCAGGTGGCTTGATTGCTTCAGAGATGGTTGCATTTTTGCCTCAACAAGACAATATATAGTTTATAAGATACACACGACAACACACTCAATGCATTGCATGAAGAAATAACTTTATATTGATTACTGGAATCATCCCATACAAAAACAATTATCTTATGAGTACACACAGCTTACATTTTTTGCTTCAAATATGATATTCTAACTAATCCTATATCCATTATATCTTCTGCCTTCTATTGTATAGATCGGATATCCAAATAAAGCAACTATCGTTGATCTTTTGAGCCTGCAAAACGAAATTCTAATTTCAAAATCGATGTGGCAAAGAACAATATGAGGGGTATAGTGAATTATATATGTACTTTCTCTACTACTCACCATGTGAAAATGTCAAAAGACATATATCTGAAACCAGGGATACCTTCACCGCAACTAAACTGAATACAGAGCATAACTTGTGTTATCCCATGAATTTGAAACTAGCAACTACATGTGTCTTTACCACACAAACTTGTAGGTAATCAGCAGGAGACGGCTATATTTCTCCATCCAATGAACTACACCTGCATCACTTAAATGAACTTCATTCCAGTAGCTTGTTCCCAGGTATAGATTAAAGATGGGAGGATTATTCAGGTCGATGATTTCTATCAACAACATGCAAATAAACACACTAGTGACTATTGATAACAAAAGTGGCACTCATATAATCAGATTCAGTGACCCTAATAAGGTTAGCAGTGAATTTACGCAACACTGAATATGGTACACACCTTCAATTTGGACTTGGCTTCAGTTTCAATTTGGACTAGAACCGATGTGACAGAAAATAAAAAGACTAAACATTGATGAATGCTCCTTATCTCGCTCACTGATTTAGACACAAAACTGCTAATGAGTGCATTAAAATCCGTATCCTTCTACAGTATTTCAACTTCCATACTATACCTGGTTCCCAAGCTGTAATTATTTCTAGTTTTTTAGCACCTACATGGTTTTGTTTCTAGCAAGTGCAAACATTTTGTGTTAGCTTCAACTCTAGCATATGGGGTTACCGTAGCAGTAATGCACAGTCTGACGGTGAGTTACTAGTTATCAGCATTCTAGGAGATTGGTAGTATGTACTACTTGTGAATCGAGAAGAGACAGACCAACCTCACATGATATTTGTTCTGCATATTCCATTCTCCTTACCAGCTTCTGTAAAACAAGAATAATTGACAGTTGCCAAGCCACTTACCTGAACAAAAGAATAACAAATAGCCATTATCATCACGACATTCACTAGACCTAATTTAGTAACACCAGAATGAGACCTGGTAGCAATAAGCAGAAGGGAGTGCACAACTCAATTCACCTGTGCATCTTTTCGGTGATCAAAATAATATGACAAAATAGAAGTTCAAGTAAGAGTAGCGATACTTGGGAGTTCAGACTAATTTTTAAGTTAACATAGTAGCACTACTAAAAGAAATAAAACCAAACACCCAGGATCCTCCAATCTTCTGATCCCACATAAGACATAACCCTAGCATCTCTGCACAGGTTACCAAGATAAAGTGATACAGCAGAATATAATGTGCAAATGCAGTGAGATACAGAGCTATCAAACACTTTAGCAGCATCCATGACCTCCGGGCAAAAAACCCCAGCAAAAATATTAAAATGACCTGCAAGAATAAAGAGATTAGAGCTCAGTTTCAAGAGTGCTGCAGTCATATGCACACACACTATAAATAAGAATTAAATACAATGGAACCTTTAGACCATCTTTCAGTTCAAAACCTGATGTATCCTCTCTCTGTGTACAGTGTACTTGTGTATGCGGTGTGCCCAATTGACTTCTATTGGCTGGTCAAACGTGGTTAATCAGTATCATATAAGAACTATCAATGTGAAAGGCAGGACGTTACATCAGCGTCTGTATAAAAGCCCACATGACATCCCCACTTGCAATGATAGAAGGAGCCATGACATCGGTTTGGCTCTTCAATCAGCAGTACGATGAAATGAAATCACAAGCTACGTCCCCTAAAGAGTTGATTCAGATCGATAGAGCAGCAATCGGTAAGGGATGGACGACGGACGAACCTCTCTGAACCTGTTGCCGAATCTTCGCCTTTCCCCGCCGAAGACCCGGAATTCGCAG
>QRDG01002014.1:149991-229802 GCA_012064385.1 Puccinellia tenuiflora | reverse complement strand
GAGTACCAGCTCGAGCTCCCTAAGAGCAACTCCAGCCGTTGGCCCCCTCAGGCCGAATTGCCGGTGATTTTTTGGCCCTGCTGGGGTGGCGTCGGCGGAAAAAACGGCCTGGGGCCAGCCCGATTCCCAGCCGTGTCGCCCCCCAGCCCGGCGTTTTCCGGCGTTTTTAATCGTTTTCCGGCGTTTTCCCTATAGACCCCCATTTTACTAGTAAAATCTATTATTTTTGAAGCAAATTTACCATTTGTATCCAATAATTCGACAGAAAAATTATTACAAATTGTTTAACAAATCATAAAATTTAAAACAAGTTTTTAAAATCAAATTACATAAAACCTAGACCTCGCCTTTGCGCCTCCACAGGTGCTCCACCAGATCGTGCTGCAATTGCTCATGAACTACTGGGTCTCGGATTTCCTGACGCGTTGCAAGGTAGGCAGTCCATGATTTCGGTACAGGCAGACGCTCGCTCTACTCTGGATCCTCGCCCACGAGAGTGCATCGGCGTCGTACAGGCCAGCCAGACAGGCGAGCATCAGTAATTGCTCTTCGTCGTCGGCGGCGGCAGATTCGGCTTCCTCGTCCAGCAGAGCGGCGAGCATCTCCTCATCGTCGGAGTCCATCGAGGCAAAGCGTCGAACACCTCGCGGGCAGGGTGGATGCGGATGTGCGCGAAACTTGACCGCGACGGCGATTCTCGGGGTGGAGGCGGCTGGTGCGGGGAGGGATACTACAGAGGGTGTCGTCGCGGTAGTTGGCGGTGGTTTTGGTGGCGAGCTCGCGACGGAATGGGAGGAGTCGGTGCCGGCGACGGGGAGAAGGAGAGGAGGAAAGGACGAACCCGTTCGTGGAAAGGTGCGTTCTCTCGCCGACAGTGGTGGCCCGCGCGGTTTTCCCCTTTCGCCGGCGCCCCCAGGCCGAACCCAGCGCACTAGGTTCGGCCTGGGACGCCGGATAAAATTTGGCCCAAATCCAGTGAAAAACGAGGCCTTGGGGGGGTCCTGGGGGCGCGACTACGGGGAAAATGGACCGCCGACGTCGAAAAGTTGTCCTAGGAGGGCTTCGTGGGGGGACGGCTGGAGTTGCTCTAACTCCAATAATGGAGGAGTACGCAGATCTGAGCGAGCGACGCATTCATTTCAGTTCATCGCTGCAGATCTCACTGCACTGCCAGGGCCACTTCCACGTGCTCCCGTCTCCCAGACAAGAAATCATACTGAATTTTACTGAAAGTTTGGGCAAGGCAAAATAATTCCAATATGCTTGCTTGTCATGCATAGTGCCAGGAAACCAAAGCGAGACGAAATCATATCAGAGTTACTTCTGAGAAGTGTGTTCTTGGGGCTCAGATCGCTAAAAATCCATGCAATTCACCATGTCATTTGCCAGATTTTCCACACTTGCTACAACAGCGTCTTATTGCCACTCCACAAAAGGGGGTTACCGCGAGAGATTTTTTCTTACCCAGGAGCGAAGAGGAGCCCGCCCCGACCGAGTTAAAGAATGACAAGTAAAAATCTGAATAAATAATACTATTACCTGGGGGCGATCTCCTCCTGGGGAAAATTCATGACACCCCCAAAGAAAAAAAGTAAACAAAATTGAGAGAAAGAAAAAAAAAACTCAGTGTAGTAAGCAACCCCTCCCTTCCTTTTCCTTTCGTTTCCGCCACATTTACATCAACCTCCCAACATTGTTCATTTCTGCAGGAGATTTCCTGCTCTTCTCTTCTCCACGTCCCTACCTTCTATGGTGAGTTTTTTTCGGGGCAGAGGTTTTGCGAGGTTTAACTGGGCTCGGCACGCTGTACTGCCACACCATGATCTGGGAGCAGTCGGAGGGGATCCCCTTCAGCTTCGTCCTGTCCTCCAGCACCACCTCTTGCACAAACTTGATGGAATCCTGCAGTCACATAAGGGAGAATGAGTATGTCCGTTCTTATTAGCTGGGAGGGAGAAGCTGCAATCACATCTAAGAAGATCAGCATTGATAGGCTGTTGTGGTAGGAGGTTTTAAATAAAATTATTAGCTTCTTGCGTATGACAAGTGGAGAAAGAATTCAGTGCCATCAGCATCAGCTCACACTTCGGACTGAATCTAGCAGATGCGTTGGAGGAGTGCTAAGAAAATTATTAGATCTTAGCGTAAGACAAGTGGTGGAAGAATCCAGTGCCATCAGCATCAGCTCACAGTTCAGTATGAAGCCCACAAATTTGTTGTCGTGCAATGCTAGATTAGGAAGTGATTGGCCCAATGCATTGTGGTGGTTAGACACTAGGATCTTTCTTGTTCGACTAGCTGGCATGGAGACACAAATGAAGCAAGGGGTTTGGTGAGGGACCCTGTTATCTTGTTTCAATCGGCAATCAGTATTTTGGTTGTAGTGGCGCATGCAGCTTTCGGTACCAGTAGTGGGATGCAGCTCTAGGATGATGCGATAAGTGGGTGAGCAGGTGAGATGAACGGAACCAGAATCAGAAATTTGAGACATGAGTGAACGAGGGTGACGGTGGTACAAATAATTGCTACATGTTCCCGGCCATGTTCCGTTGAAAGGGACAATTGTGTAACGCTAGGTCAGTCAACTTGGAAAGCAAAGTTGACATTTATGTATGTCAGGCAGTGAATTCAAATAGGAGACAATACCTCAGGTGTGAGGAGATCAGGGGAAGAAACTAACGTGCATCATTAGTTAACCGCATCATCAGTTAACCATTCAGATAAATCCAATATTTGTTACCCTGAAAAGTAACGTGGTACTACAAGGATGCATTTGGCGGTCGATTTTTGTCAGCGAATCAGATTTTTCTATATAATCTTACTCTTGATAGGAATAATTGAGACATGCTCATGATTGGCTGGCAATACATGCTTAAATCCTTGATGTGGTCAGTATCGAGTTTGCTGCTCGCCTAAAGAAACTCCAGGCTTTATTTCAAAATATAAGAGTACAAACGAATTGCAGCAGTCTGTCAAACAGTATAATGTATTGTAATTGCTAGTGATCTTCCACCAAATGAAGAGAATTTTTTATCGGATTGACTTGTGAGGAGTTAAAAAGGATAAGAATAACTCAATTTTACGCTGAAATTATTTGAATATCCTTTAATATGAACATGCATTCCACACTTCTGAGGATCCTAGTGGATCGACTATTTTAGGAGGTTTGTTCTTTGACTATCATGAGATCAGGGAATGGACAAACTAAAACTATTTTAATGTCAGACTCAGTCCCTCAATCAGTTCCTCTTCAAATTCCACACTTAATTTTTTAGAATGTCACGGTCTAGAAAAGTAGATGCAGAATGTGTAGTCCTATTACTTAAATACAGTGTGTGGCCTGACCAACAACTGTGGTGTGCCACTCAGATATCGAATCTTGACTTAATACTTTCAGTCATGACGAAAACAAAGTTCATTTAGGATTAGATTGCTTATTTCCTACATTAGTAAAGCGCAACAAGCATTAGGTCGAGAGAATTACTGAGAGTGAACTAACCTGTGAAGTGTCGGGTAATGACGTTGGTCGTCCCACCGCTCAGGGTCCCACAAAATAGAACTGTTAAACGCGAACCCTGATACATCGATCGTGTGGGCTCGCGTACCAGCAGCACCGGCAGGATTCAAGTCAGCCTCTGTGTTATATGTCACTGATCGGGTGGTACCATCATTGAAGTTTCTCGAGAACCAACCGACAACCTTCGAGGCACTGCATAGTGGGCCCTCAACCACTACTTTCTTCTCGCCCGCAGACATCGTTGCTACTGGCCATGTGCCAAACGCCCTGTCCATTTCAGCCATTAGAAGGAACATCAAAAAAATGCATCAAGTAAATATCATCCAATAGCCATTTGCAAACATGTAATTCAAGAGTCAGTTGTGACTATATCAATCTCATCTTGATTGGTCAGTAGTTAAGAATCGAGATCTAAAGAGAATTGTACACAAAATGGCTAGAATTAGGATCCACCGACACCAAACACGCATGGACCAGTTGAGTTTGAGAATTAGAAGATCTCAAAGGAAGATACTTGAACAAGAAAAGACATGATACCATTACTCCATTAGCACAGCTTCCACATGCTGCCTTGTTGAAAGCATCAAGACAAAAGCTAGTATTCTAAGGGAGCTTTCTCTCACTAGACACTAGGTAAGGAACACAATACAAGGCGAGCTGAGTTATTACATGCTACTGTCTCACAATACGTGGGAATAGACTACATCCTCCACTTGCCCACACATGCTGATGAGTGTCGAATAGCATATTCGATAGATATATTAATAACTTCGAAGTTCGAAATGCCTTGAACAAACTAGGGGAACGAGGCAAAATCATTGACAACGATTGCAAGACTTTATCGTGCACACATTTTCACAATGCAATGTATAGTCAAACACTACAGTAAATAATGTACTAAACTCTGCTTAAGTACTCTTGTCCGGGCCCTCAGGCAAACAGTGCACAAGTTTCAGTATTTTAGTCAGGTAGGATTAAAATAACTTTTAGCTCTAATCCATAGTTAAACAAGGGGGAGACTATTAACCATGGTCAAAACCCTTGCCAAACTGTGGTGACTGAGCTGGTAGATTCTGGGACACCTACGCAAGGTCAGATGCAGGATGAGTATATGGGGTCTGACGCTAAAAACAGCCAGCTCTGTTGTGTTGTGTTGTGTGCTCCAGCGCCCAGAAAAGGCATCAGGGGCCACGTGTGCACGCATCACGAGGGACTATACAAGAATAAAAACAATGTGGGCTGGCGAGCTGCAGCAAAAGCATGCTTGGGAAAAAAAGTGGAGTGCTTTGATCTCATCATGTTCCCCTCAACAATAAAGATTGTTCTTCATGGGAATATCAGCAACATGCTCTCACATGACATAGGGTGTAGTATTTGTAGTACCATATATAGTACCAACAAGGATTTATTTCTTCTTATTATGAAAGTAAGTGCTCATCAGAGTCAGAATACTAGTGTTTTAAAAGAAAAAGCAGAAGGCCGGTGGAATGTTTTAGAGTTATTTATTTCTAGTTGAAAGGCCAAAGTTTGAAAGATTTACTTTGCATCCAAATATCCAATGGCATCTTACAGTTCTAATAGCATCAGTAAACAAACATCGTTTGACTTGATAAGCAAAAGCCAAAGGGGAGGTCAAATGTTAGGCCTTTTTGGAAGAACAAAGACGGTATGTTTGACCTGGAATTTAAGAGTCTCACAGCAAACAAACTAGTCACATTCTGTGGCTGCTGATAGATACCAGAATCACAATATTGGAGTACAGCTACGATGGAAATGCATGATCATATTAGGCACTCCGGTCAAGAAACCAATGATCGGCATCAAGTGTCGGTTATAAACTGCCCACGCTTTGCAAGAATTTATCCATGGGCCTTTTTGGAAGAACAAAGACGGTATGTTTGACCTGGAATTTAAGAGTCTCACGCAAACAAACTAGTCACATTCTGTGGCTGCTGATAGATACCAGAATCACAATATTGGAGTACAGCTACGATGGAAATGCATGATCATATTAGGCACTCCGGTCAAGTGTCGGTTATAAACTGCCCACGCTTTGCAAGAATTTATCCATGGGACAGCTGGGTCGCACAATCGTTGGAAATTTTCACCAAAAGCAGTGGGCAAATTTGGTTGTGCATTTCAAACACCCGCTCATGTGGTCAGGGATTGCAACAGATGGGGCCTTCTTTTAATGGAGTTCAATGGCCATGGCCTAACGGTCACTATCTTCTACTTCCAGCATTTTTACCCAATTTCTGCCTGCATCTCGCAACCAATTTTAGAAGCATCAACATCGCAACATTCAATGCATGCTTTATGTTCATTCAAAGCATGTTTTGTTTGGTTAGCACCAGGATGGGCCACCATGTCTGCGAGCTAAAAACTTGTTAGTGCTAATCACTACCGCTGTTTTTTTATAGCTTTGCTTTGCTCATGACTGACCAGCCGGCCACGTTTAAAAAGTCTTAATTAAACTACTAATTGGACTGGTTGCTACACAATTTGGTCGTTGGAGGGGGGGTTAAGCAAAAGCAAGAGATTGTAAATTTTAAATCTGCAACAGAAGCATAGTTTGCTGGAGGAAAAGGAATAAAGAAGAGGTAAAGCTAGATCCAATAATTGACTCCTTCCATCATCAGAGCATGGTCTCTCAGCACTCAGCAACGTTCGTGGTGTGATGTGAGGGGTCAATGATTTTTATTCTAACCCTTATTCCACCCCAGCTAATGACAGCTTTGTGGCTTCAATTATACTCGCACCAAACTACACGGCTACTAAAACCTTTCTTAGCTAGGAAATTAATACGGAGTACGGAGTAGTAGATTAAATTGAACAAGTGGAGGTTGGTGATGAGGAACCCTAGTCGGTGCCCACCTACAGCCTACATGAATCTGAAATTTGTTACTCCTAACTAACTACTGTTGAAATTATGAGTGAAATTAATCATCTAGATTCAACACCATGGAAGAACAGAATGCAAACAAGAAATCTGGATGAATTAGAGCTCAGAATCTAAAGTAAGATTTCAGTTCTTGCAGACAAAAAATCGGCAAGGAAAGAACAGTCACGAATTCTTTCGGTTTGGCACATTCTACTGATTTTCCCAATCTAGAAAGAAAGCAAGATTTCGGTAAGAAAGGGGAGGCAATGGACTCACTCGATCTGGCGGATCTCGTCGAAGAAGTGGGCGTCGTAGACCCCGGCGGCGTCGGCGAAGTGGACGACGCCGGAGAGCCGGTGCTTCTCGACGTGCGCGAGCGCGGCGTTGCGCTGCGCGTGGGCCTCGGCGGCGGGCGTGGTGAAGTTCTCCTCGGGGCGGAAGGCCAGGTGGCGGTACATGACCCCGGTGTTCCTGAGCACCTCGGCCGTCGCGGGCGCGTCCGCGGCCGGCTCCACCACGACCCAGACGACCGGCGGGCGCACCAGCCTGAGCGTGTGGGCGAGCCGCAGCAGCTCCGGCCGCCGCCGCCGGCGCTCCCCAGGTGCGGACCGCGTCGTGGTGACCACTATCAGCATCCGGCGCGGCTCGCCGCCGTCGCCGCCGTCGTCGTCGTCCACGTCCACCAGCGCGCCGCCCCCGCCCGCCGCCGCGGCGCCGTCCGGCGAGGGCGGCGCCAGGTTGAGGCGCTGGTTGCCGGTGACGGCGACGCGGGAGGCGGCGAGCTGGTCGCCCGCGCGGTGCGGCGCCGTGTCGCCGGCACCGGCGCCGTGGGACCTCCAGGAAGAGGAGGAGGAGGGCGCGAAGCCGGTGAAGAAGCCCATGACGAAGCAGAGGGAGAAGTGGATTAGCGCCCTCTTCCACAGGTGCGCGCCCCGCCGCGGCTTCGGGAGCCGCTCCGGCGCCACCGCCCCCGTCCCCATGGACGAATCCGGGCGCCCAAAGACGCGAGCTTTCAGATCAAGACCCAACAAACCGGGCTTCCCACCCAGATCAAGACCGACAGAACCGGGCTTCCCACCCAGATCAAGACGAGCAGGCAGGCACAGACGAAGCTCAGCAGCAAAGGAAATCGAGCGAAGCGTGAGAAACGTGGGAGGAAGAAGCTGAATCAATGTGTGGATGGAGCAGGAAGTAATTGAAGAGAGGGGAATTAATGTGGTACTGTACTTGATCAGCACCAAGATTTAGTGGGCGGATGTGCCTGGGGAAAGGAAGAAGAAGACCAGGACGGGAGGTAGGAGGGGAGGGAAAGTGGCGTGGTGGTGAAATCCTTGCTCCACTTGAGGTGGAGGTGAAAATGGCGTTGGGGGAGGTTGGTGAGGGTGGCGTTTAAAGAGAGGGCGGGAGGAGGGAGAAGGGTGGTGACACTTGCCTGTCCCTCAACAACAACAGCTACTGAATTTTTACTACTCGTATCGTATCAGTAGTGTGACTGTCTGCTGCCATATGCCTTCAGAGTTCAGACATGTTTTGCCTACCGACACAGAACCTGGGTGAAACACCTGGCACCCAATTTTGGCAAGAACTTCCCAAGGACCAATCTTTATTTGGGAACGCAAATTAAGCTTGTTGGATACATTTGGCTGCAGGTTCCACGGGTGATTTTGAGACGCAAACACCACACACCCGGGAAATCAGAGCAAGCAACCAAAGAACCCTCATTAGCCTCCAAATAGTTAAACAGCGACCCCTCAGGGTAGGTATCCAATTCAATCACACCACTGGACTGCTGCTATATACCTCTGCCACTATTGTATTGTTCTTCCAAGTTCCAATGGTGGAGCAGTACATTCCGTTGCTTTTGTTTTTTAACAGCAAGTGGTTTGATTTGCAAGCTTATTGGATACCGATTTGGAATTTCAGATGTGGCAGGAGGCCCCCGTATCGATGGATCCGGTATAAGCCCAGAAGAATATTAGGTGAGCTGCAGCTTTTGCTTGCCCTAATGCCCTTCACCCCTTTTAATACACCTCCAACAAACCTAATCTTCTGCTGATCCTATTCTTGCACTTAACTTTAAGCCAAAGGAAAGACATTTTTGAGCTGGAGGAAGGAGGAGGAGGAGAGGACATCTCTGAGGAGTTGGTGCTGGATTGGAACATGGAACCTAACCGAGAAAAGAAAAGCAGGAATGGAGGTGACATCAAAGGTCTTTCTGGAAGAACAGTGTTTTCCTTTTTCTTTCAAGGAATTCAGATCTAATTGTTGGGAATTAAATAGCTTTTATTTATGTGAAGGAATCCAAAGGTGTAGATTTCGTCCATGGTACTAGACTAGTATGGTACATTGTTTGTTTGTGTATGCGTGTGGAGGTGAGGTGTGTTGCGGATGCACAATAAAGTGATTAAGAAAGTGCCGAAAAGTTTGGTGTGCAAAGTATGTGACAAAATGGAGCCAGTCCAGGGGGTCCAGGCATCTCAAAAGCAAAGAAAAAACTGGTGGGGGCATCAGCGTCTGGACTGGCACTGTCGGTCTTGGTACCTTGGCGTTTTAGCATGACCCAGTGAATCAAGAATTTACATGGTTCCTATTTTCATGAAAGATCCATCATTTTTCTTGTAGCGCATAAATGAGCATATCTATTAATGAAATTGTACATGGATGTAGAGAGCACCTTGTGTATACGTCGGACGGTGTTCAAGCTTTTACGACACATTACAATATGAGTTCTGATTTTTTTTTTAAATTCAGACTCCAAATAGATGAGATCTAAAGAACCACCACACTTGGTTCCTATATACAGAAGGGTTTAGGGAGCATGGGCACACGTGCTATGACTTAATGAAACAACTTCATGTATAATATTACTAAATCATGTGCCTAATAGATGGATTTGAGGTCGATGCAATTCATTGTTTATGTCGGAGTGTTCGTTTCAACCTAAAAGGATAATGTCTGATTATCGATGCGGTATCCTTGGTTACTTGCAATACCCGAGTTGTGGTTTTCCATTTGGTGCTTGGGTCCTCTTTGTCTTGCAAGAATCGCAAAACTGAAAATTAGGAAACTTACTAAATTGGAGGGTAATATCTTGTTGAGCCCTATAGACATATAATAAAAAATCCTAAGGCTCCAAATGCTTCAAAAAAAAATATTAAGATCCTATGAAATTCATACATGAGCTCTTGGTATGTTTGGCATGTTCGGCAGGCGTTTTTTTAGAGAAATATTTTGGCCTGCTTCGCCAAACACTGACGGGGTTTTGATCTCTTTGCTCATTTGCCTTCTTGCCATCAGCCTCTCTTTGTACGCAACTATCATTATTTTTGAGCTCTAGTATTTCAGAGTAAAAATAAAACTTTATTCACCGATCATTTCAATGTCCTGCCTTCAACTTGTCTGGTTTTAATTTTATTAATCATACAATCTAGGAATCGTATGTTCACCGTGCATGAGTTTTTACAGATTTCTTGTATTGCAAAGCTCATGCCTAGCTAGTGTCTCATGATAAACTTTCTTTTCGACTTGCAAAGTTTTAATTTTGACTAAAAATACTACTAACCACTAAGGAGAAAACCCATGGCTATCATATGCATCAGGTTCATCAAGAACAAGGTGCAATACCGCAAGAATTCATGTCCTTTGGCACTCATATTCCATATTCCGTGCCCACTTGCCACGTCACAACGCAGTCCCCGGCACCACGTGGGCCCCAAGTGTCACTCAGCATCACAACACGTAGTACAATTTTCAGCATCAAAGCCACATGCACGACCTGAACTCCAACATTCAATAGCAAACATAGCGTTCAAGATGAGTACAAGCTACTAACAGATGTGACGAGTTTTGCCTAAAGTAAAGATAAAAATGAGCCAATTTGAGCAGGGGCTAAGCGTAAAATTAGACTAAATCATGCAGACATGTCAACAACAGATCAATCCCATATTTTCTTTGTTTTCGATATTTTGTGGGAAGGAGGGGAGAATGTGGTGGGACTAAGACATCACCTCTCTCTATCAAATTTTATTTCTTTCCATGGAGAGGCCAATTTTCTTCTCAAATGCCCATGTGATCGTGTCCTGTCAGCTTATGCTCCCGGTATTAATAAGAGCTAATTGCTGGTATGTACTGTAACACAAAGGTCAGCTATATATATCGAAGACTTCAAGTAGCAGAGGAATATTTGTTCTATACCCTATAATGATCCTTTATTTATTTGGTAGATGTTACTCTTACAAAAAAAAACTATCCCCTCCAACCTACTCCAAGTCTCCAACCAAGTGGTGGGTTGCATTAGCTTGATAGAAAAATATATAGATAATGATTAGCTTTTGGTAGAGCTTGCTCAAGTAGTACGTGATCAAGACCATCCTGCTTCCCATATCAGCTTGGATCCTTTCTAGTTCCATTTTAACTTGGAAAATCTGATGAATCGGAGGCTAGGAATGTTAGTTCCATTTCTCTCTCATGGTAAATGATGATGTACTTCCCAACTCAGCTTGGAACCTTGATGTCTTATACACTGGTACCTATCACTACTTTTTTTTTTCCGACAGAGTACCTATCACTACCACGGTAGTAATAAAGCCTAGATGTTAATTTCTATTTAAGCCTACGGTGCTTGGACCGACCTGCTTACGGATCCAACGTAGTACGTGTGTAACATCCAGAAGGGTAACTCTCAGTTTGTACACATACCAGCCACTGCTCAGACACGATAATAGCACACCGTCCGATCCCATATGCGTGATCATCGATCAGCCTGCCCAAAATTTTGAAATGCACATTTATGAGAAGCATCTTAGGTACTACTCGTACTACACTTTTACTGTTACAGCCTCTCTGTAACAGTGCCACGATTGAGAATGCAAGCTGGCTTCTCCTATGTATAAGCTCGTACGATTCTGCTTTCAAGCAAAAATTGTTTAGGTTCTTAGAGCATCTCCTCGGGAGTCGTAAAAGAGGCCGTAAAGCCTCGTTAGGGTGCCGGACAGAAAAACCGGTCACACCGGGGGTCGTAAAGACTTTGCCCGGCCTAAAACCTGTCCGGCACCGTGAACAGGGCCTCCAACTTTGGGGGCTGCCTTCATGGTGTCGGACACTGTCCGGCCCGTGCCTCCGACAGGGTTGGCCCACCCGTCATACACACGAAGCGAATGGCGCGAATTTCCCCCCTACATTGCCGCGCCGGCCGCCAAAACATCTCAAACTTCTTCCCTCCATTCTCACAAACCCCTCCCCTTCTACTTCCTCGCCGCCGGCGCCGCCCACCCCTTCTCCTTCCTCGTCGTCGCCACCGCCGCCGGTGAGTTCATTGTCTCCAACCGCTCGCCGGCTCTGATGGCGCTGGGGGGTCTGAGAAAGCCCGCCCAAAGCAAATCCGCCAAGGTAGAGGGGGCGACGAGGGCCGCTGTGGTGATGATGTCACCGACGATGAAGGCGGAAGAACTGGCATCCTCCACCGTTCTCAAAGAGAAGATGCACGAAGCAAACAACCAAAGGTGGGATATGTACTACACCGTGCAAGGCCACAAGATGAAGGAGATGCAAGAATCATTGGGGGTGAAAGAGACGAAGATCAAGGAGATGCAAGAAAGCGGGAGCTCAATATCATGGCCACGGACACGTCAAACATGCCGGCGGAACGGCAAGAGTACTTTACCCAGGAGGTCGCGCACATCATGAAGGCAAGGAAACAAAGTGTAACAGCCCCATCTTTGCAATGAAAAATACGAAGAATTTTTCCACTTTTTGTATCCTTGTTTGCATCATGGCATGCATTGGAACTTATCTACTCCTCACAACCCACATGTGAAATCAATTAACATGGGGAAGCCCAACCTTGCCACACATCCAAACCAAATGCAATTGCTCAACTTAGCAAACAAGTAATTTTGAACTTCCAAATTGTCCAGGAAGTTTCAATCATCCAATCATAATTATTTGGTAAATGCAAATTATTAACAAGCAAGGAAATAAAATTGAGAATTCAAATTGGCTCAATTCTATATCTATTTTTGAGACCAAGTTGAACTTTCCCAAAATTCAAAATAAATTTTTGGGGAGCTTCTTTTTCATATTAGAAGCCTCCACGAATAATTTCATTATTCTTGAAAATACTTATGTGCTTCAAATAAATGCATTTTGCAATTTATCAAAAATGACCATATTGCAACAATATGATTAAATTTGAATCTAAACAAATTATTTTGGAAGAACAAATTTTGTGGAGCTTCCTCATGACATGGGGAGCCTATATGAATTTTTGCAGATTTTATAAAAATGGTCTAATGCCTAAATTAAATCAATAAGATAGCTCCTGGACCTTTTTGCAAATAAAGAAACTGGAGCCAGGGGGTTTTGCGAAATTCCTTCTTCTCTCCCTCACTGTGGCGCCAGGGTGCCCTGGCGCCATGCCGCTCTGCCGACCGAGCTGCCCCCGCACGCTGCCGTGGCCCCCTGGGGAGAGGGAGCTGCCCTCGTCGCTCACCTGCTCCCGCACTCCTCTCACCTCTCCATTCCTCCCCAAAATTCCGGATCAACGCCCACCCTTGTTTCCCCGCGCTGCCCTCCGCGGTGCCGACGCCGTCGCCGTCGATTCGCCACATTTGGAGATCCCCGGGACAAGCCGACGCCGCCCTCTTCTCCGCCTCGAGCTCCTCTCCCTCCCCACCGACGGAATCGGGCCGGGAAGCCCGGGGCCGACGTCTGCATCCTCGAATTCTTCTACCGCGGCCGCCGCTCGTCGGGGTCGAATCCCGCCGGCTTCGTTTTTCCCCGCCGACGCCGACCACGCCACCGAGCCACCGGTGAGCTTCTCGTTCGATTTAGGCACCTCCCGCTCCCTCTCTCCCGCTCACGTCGCCGGACGCCATACTCCATCGCCGCTCCACGCCGACGTAGGATGCCCGGCCTGGGCACCGGCCTGTCCGGCAGGAGGCCGGCCGGCTCGGGAGCCTGCCCGGCCTGGGCTCAGCTTGGGCCGGCCACATGCCGACGACTTCAGGCACCCACCCGGCCTGGTTGCCCAGCCTGGGCCGGCCAAAGGCCGGAGGCCTCGGGTCACTACCCGGCCTGGCCGGCACAAGGCCGGCCTGTCTGGGAATTGTTTTCCTTTTTTTTTAGAAAATAAAACAAATTTAATTAATTGATATCTTTCTAAATAATGATCCAAATTTGACAAATCAAATATCAAATTGTGCAGAAAAACAAACTCTTCCTGTTAGGATAATTGAAATGATCTTTTGAGTTATTCTCTTGCTGTTTGTTAAGAATACCTAAAATGGTATAAATGATACCTAATTTGGGAAAAATCATAATTCGATAAATAATTAACCAAAATTTGTGAATAAAATATCAATGTGATCAGCACTTCAAATGCTATCAAACCATGATAATATCACATCATGATCACAAATTTTATTTGATGTTATTCTTTAATTGATTAAACGAATTAAATTCAAATAATTATTTAATTCACTATTTATTCATCGAAACTCGGAAAATTACAAATAAGGTACCAAAATGATCAGAAGAACAAAACCTACTTAATCATGACATGTTCATGTATAATTACCCCACTTCTTTTTTAATGTAATACTTTATAAATAATGTTGTCACTAAGAGGAATATGGGGTTGTTTCCAAATAATCGGATTAATTATTTGGAACTCCATTTAATTTGTTGGATAAATTAAATGATGGTATCTTTGCCTAAACTTGTCATGAAATCATGTGATTGTGCATTGCACCTTGTCTTCGTATTATTTATTTGTTTCCTTTGTTATTATTTTGGGTATCGATAGATTCCGGAGTCAAGGGTTCCCTCGCCTATTCCGACGAGCAGTACTACACGCCCCGGCAGCAAGGCAAGAGATAACCTAACCTTCTTGGCATCTAGCATCCTATTGGTTTATAAACTTATTTTATCCACCATAATATTGCATGCGTTCCCAATGTCAATTTTGGTCATTACTAGAGTATCCTATGAATGCATGTTTTTTCTCGAACCAATATATGTATCCCTACCTATGAACCATAGGGTTGATGTGTTGGCCGAGACAAGTTATAATTATGGTTTATATATGCTTAGCAATGCTTAGCCATGCTTAGTGAAATGCTATTTTTGTCCGTTGATTTAATTCCATGATGTTGATGTTGATGGAATGTCGGACATGGTGGTTACTTGTGGTTTCTTAATTAAAATGCTTAAAAATCTTGGATGAGTTGCCATCGGGGATGGTGGGTTGCCTCATTCTTGCCCCTAGGTGCGAGTTCTTGTCTCTAGACTCAAGATCGAGCGTGCTGCCATTGGTGGGGGTATGGGCTCCTTACTAACTGAATAACTTGTGCGGGCGTATCCAAGGGTCCTCTAGTTTGCTATTTCCATTTGCGTGTGAGTGTGTGGGTGGAAAAAGGAATGATGAGGACGGTGGTGTTTAGGACGTGGCGATGGGGCAGGGTGTTGAAATAGGCACTGAACTTGCCCTGTGGCCACAGATGACTCTTGGATAGTCTCATGCGAGGTAAAGGTTTAACCGCGCCCACTCGCCGGCCTTCCCCGGAAGAGGGCCAATCAGGTGAGCCGGACGGTACCAATGGGTAAATTAGTACACCCCTGCAGGGTTTAATCTTTTCGAAAAGCCGTGTCCGCGGTTATGGATGACTTGGGAACGGATATACGAGACCATAGAGAATCTTAACCTAATTAAAACTTGGCAGCTAAAGGTTGCATTTCAACGTGTGATAAAAGGTTCATTTCCTCGAGGGTGATTCGAGGGAGTGCCTTGGTGGTGACGAGTGATGATTATTGGTACTATTTGGTTCGATGAGAACCGAAGGGAAAAGTTACTCTCTTATCCCCTTTTGAGAAAACATTTCTGAGTAGACGATGCCATCGAGTCATTTATGTCTCTTATAAAGGAAAATTAACTTCATGCAAAAATAACTACATACAGCTTTAGAACCTCCGTCAGCATCGGGCCTATATCGCCCTACTAAACTTGCGAGTACGTCGTACTCAGTCTCTCTTTGCTGCCTTTATAATTTGTTTCAGAGGAGGACGACACCGAGCAGCAGGTGGTTTCTTCCTGGACATCGACGAGTAGTTCGGGGTTCCCAGGTGGCAACTTGGGACGTCGGAACAAGCTGGCATGGGTTTATGTTTTATGTGTAGGCCTCTTAGGCCATATATCTGGATCTTGTTGTATTAGACAACACTACTTCGCTTCCGCATGATGTACTGATGGGTCTGTGACCCCTTTTGTGTGTAATTTGTATCTTTCTTATATATGAGTTGCTATATGAATTCTTGTGTCGTAGAGTCTGTGATGTGCCAGTTGTTTCACAAGTCTTGATCTCTGTGTTATACATTGATAGCTATGCCAGTGTTTATGGCACGATCGATGTGTTGCGTGGGAGCGGTAATCCCATGCCATTCGATTGTGTAGCATAGCCTGTGGGTTACATAGCCTCTCTGTATAATTCCGGAGTCGGGGCGCTACACAAAGGGCCGAGGATGCCGCGACCCAAGAAGAATTATTTGGTCGCCGTGCCGAGGAGGTCTAGACATATTTTGTTGGTTGTGCCTGTGTTGGCCGGTGAAACTACTTGGCCGTGCCTGTGTTGGCCGGTGAAACTATTTGGCCGTGCCTGTGTTGGCCAGTGAAACTACTTGACCGTGCCTGTGTTGGCTGGTGAAACTACTTGGCCGGAACATTCGTGGCCAGCCGAGTTGGCAATTGTATATTTTGGGCGATGTGGAGATCATTTGTGTTTGGGGATTTACTTTAGGGGGTGCTGGTGTGGGAGGGGCAAAAAAGCGCCGGATGAGTGTCCGACACCCCCCAATTGGGCCTCCAATTGGGAGGTGCCGGACACAATTTAGGCACCTCCGGTGGAGATGCTCTTACTTCCAAAATAGATGCTCCCAATGCGATAGCACACCTTTTGGTTTCTGTGTTTGTATCGTAGTTCCTTTGGTCGGGATCTTTGGAACGAATAATCTTGGTAATAAATAGCCGGTTGTAACTTTCTGTAAACAACATATAAGCTCGCAATTGCTTCGAATTTTGTTTCGATGAAAGGAGATTTTATTTGGTCGGAACACACCATGGCGGTACACCCGCAAATGTTTTTGCGTGTTTGTGTAATGATGAGCAAATGCATGAGACCGATCTAGGTGGAAAATAATCGAAAATATTATTAGGAAACAACATTGCTAAGTCTATATGCAGATGCCTTGGTTGTCTCTCGACAAACCTTTCGTGTTTGTGACTTGAGCAAAATTAATCTACGATAACTAAAATTGAGTGTTGGTGTCTCACTTTGGTCATCGGATTTTCAATACATCCCATGTCCATATATACGCACCTAGCTAGTGCCGGTTCGACGTGCCACTTGAGTTACCGTATTTAGGGTATATTACAATCCGATGACCAAAGTGAGACACCGACTCAAGTTTAGTTACCGTAGACGAAAAATTTCTCTTGTGACTTTTGTGTGCATCAACCTCTGCAAGTATTTAGGGGATGTTTCTATTCAGTGAAAGAGGAATCGACATTGCTTTGCATTGCACGTTCGGTTTGGTCCATCCGAGAGTTGGGCTGTGGTCACTTTCGGAAAATGGATGTTGAGCTACCTAGGAAGGCGATGGTAGCTAGCTTCAGTGCAACACTGTGGGTGCTGTGGCATGCAAGAAGGAAGGCTATACACGAAGGTATTTTTCAGAGTCCACTGAGTACGCATTACTTCGTTGAGAGCTTCCTCTCAGAGATGACTTAATTATATGGATTAAGTATAGTTTTCACCCCCAAATCTATTATATTGGACACGATTCACCCTGAACAAAAAATTGGGATACTTCCAACCCTCAAATGTGTAATACCGGATAAATCACCCCCTACTAGTGGTTTTGGAAGAATTTGAGCGGTTTTATGTTAATTTAGGCGGTTTGCATATGCCAACTGTTTGGCGACGTGGCGGTGACGTGGCCTGCCGTTAACTCCGTTACTGACTAGTGGGGCCCACTAGCATATCTACCTCCAGCGCTCCAGATCCAGACGCCGCCCCAGCCAGGATGGAAGCCGTGACTTCGGCGGCGCCGACCGCGGAGGCGCTGATGAGGGCGAGGTCGGCCTCGACGGCGGCGGCCGTGGCCAGTGCTGCGGCGAGCCGCGCGCACTAGTCCTGCTTGTGGAGGAGCGCGTCTGCGAGGGGTGCGGCCGCGGCGGCGCGGGCGGCGTCGACAGGCGGGAGACGAGGCAGAGCGGCTCCCCCCCCCCCCCCCCCCCCGGCGAGGCGCCAGATGCAAACGGCGACGTGCGGGGGTACGGCACGCTGACTCGGCTCGTCCTCACCGGCACGAACCTGACGGGGCCGATCCCGCCGGAGCTTGGCGCGCTGCCGGCGTTGGCACACCTCGACCTCAACAACAATGCGCTCACGTGGTCGATACCGTCCGGGCTGTGCCGGGCGGGGAGCAAGCTGGAGACGCTGTACCTCAATGCGAACCGCCTCGAGGTGTTCCGTGGAGCTCATCGTCTATAACAACCAGCTCGCCCGAAGGATTCTGGCGGCCATCGGCCGGATGGCCAGCCTCGAGGTGTTCCGTGGCGGCGACAACAAGAACATCCACGGCGCGCTGCCCACGGAGATCAGCTACAGCTCCAGCCTCACCATGCTTGGCCTCGCCGAGACCAGCATCACCGGCCCTCTCCCGGCGAGCCTCGGCCGGCTCAAGAAGCTCACCACGCTGGCGCGGCGGTGTGAGCGTGTGCACACGCGCTCCGGCGAGCTCGTGCCACATGCTGAGCAGTGGCTGCTATGCGCAGGTGAGCGCTTGACACGCGCGCCGATGGCCCTGCTGAAGGCACCTTCCTTTTCACCACTAATTTTGCAATACCAGCCGAGAAACAATTATAATCTAGTAGTATGTACAGGGATGGTGAACACTGAAGAACAAAAATTACAAGCATGTCTTCATGGATGCAGCACGCCAGACCGAGATTCACTCCTAGCCGATTTGGAAGCTCAGCCGGGAGTTTCTCCTCTTGATACGTGATGCAGGGGCAACCTACTGAGAAGAACTAGTAGCGGGAGCATGTGGATTATATTTCTGCATCAATTCATCTTTACATGTTGTGGTGGCTTCCCCTGAAGACAGCCGCGGCGGGGGCGGACACGACGAGCAGAGGAGGCAGGAGGAGGATTTTCCAGGTCCATCCCGGCGCAGCTCGGCGGGCCCAAGAAGCTTAAGAATCTGCTGTTGTGGGAGAACCAGCTCGTCGGCATCATCCCGTCAGAGCTCGGGTCGTGCGCCGAGCTCACCGTGATCGACCTGTCGCTCAACGGGCTTACAGGCCACATCCCGGCGTCGCTCGGGAGGCTCTCCTTGCTGCCGACAACACGTCATCGCCAAGTCAGCGCCATGTCATCCCACGAAACCGCCAAAACTGTCCAAAACCAGCTTAGGAGGTGATTTATCCGGTATTGCACATTTAAGAGTTGGAAGTATCTCAATTTTTTGTTCAGGGTAAATTATGTCCAATGTGATAGATTTGGGGGGTGAAAACTATACTTAATCCTAATTATATTTCAGCTGTGATTTGCCCGGGCAATTAATCGTTCGGCCTCACCCAGTGGCCAGTGGCTAGTACGTGACAGCCCAACAGCCCGTTTAGAGGTCAGCAAGTCAATTAGCCCAACTAGTCAATTAGTCACGAGGTACTAAAAAAGAGTCAATTAGTCACGAACCAGTCCACACGCGCGCGCGCACACACACAGCCCAATGGTGACCGAACAATTGTACTTACTAGAAATATTCCCCGCGCGTTGCAGCGGGACCCTTTAAAAACTATATTGCATAAATAAAAGGTATAAAAATATGATATATTAAATTATGTAAAGGGATATGCTAATTCAATTTGCCATAGTTGACAAATTAAATTTATTCAACATGAAATATGTGTGTATTAAAAATTACGAACGTGAAAAAATAAATGATTGAAAATATAAGATGATGTGGAGTTTGCATGTAGAGATTAATAAATATTAGTGGGAATGACATGAAAAATTGATTGGCTAATAAAATGGATGATGTGGATAGCTTACATGTTGAGATAGAAAAATCATAAATGAACTTAGTGGGGTTTTGCTTTATAAGAGGTATAGAGTTGCCATTGGTGGCCGAACAATTGTAATTATTTTTAGGAATTATAACCGTTTTGGTTTCTTAAAATACAAAATCACACTATCGTGACCGTCAGGGAGCCGTGACGAAGAAGGCGTCGGTGAGACTGAAACGAGCCGAAGACGAGCACTGCACTTGTTGGTGGGGTGGGGGGGGGGGGGGGGGGGGGGGGGGGGGGTGCGGATCCGCCGGCGTTGAGGACTATGTGCAGGCGGCATTGAACTAGCGGAGGTCGCGATTTGAGAGGGCGGGGTGGCGAGGTGGCCGCGGGCGGCGGTGGCAGACGGTTCCGGTGCTACGGGTGTGTGGGGCTGATTTTGAGTGCGGCGGTCCTCTTCCCCTATTCTTCTTCCATGTCTTACTCGTTTCCGACATATGGTAATGTTACAATGACGGTCCCGAACGAATCATCTTTACGTACGCGTTGATGGTATCCATCGTTACGACGGCCTAATTATTCCTGTGCAGAAAGAAACGTGTAGCCAGCCGGCTGCGTGTATGTGTATGCGTCTAGAGCTCAAGAGTTCGGTACGGTGCCATTACGTACGTACGTCTAAGAATTTTGTCCGGAGAGGAAGGAGAAAAGGCATGAATAATGCAGCAACCACAATGCCTACCTCTCACACCTCGCCTTGTACTTGTGCAGTTGTGCTTGTACACGCAAAACGGCTACCTAGCAAAGCCCTCTACCTAGTTCACACTTAAACTGGCTAATCGATTAAGCCAAGTCATTTTGTAATCGACGTTGTTGACTATACCTAACTAGTCAATCGGTTGTAGCATGCAGCTCATGCGCGTCTGGTTTACTGGTCGTGGTCGATCCAGACATGTAACCTCTTCGGTGCGTGTGAGGAAAATATCACGCAAAAATTTAGAAAAAAAATCACTTGTAATATTTTTTTAAGGTGGACCCGACGAGTCAAAGGAGGCGACAGGGGGGCCACCACTTGGCCACGCGAGTGGGACCTCCACCCGCGGGTCAAGAGTAGGGTGTGACTCCTGACTGCGTGGGCCTCTAGGATACGGCCTTGCGCCGCTTCTTCGCCTACAAATAACTCCCGATGAGGAAATAACCTAAACGGCCATTATTTTGCCAGTTTCAATATAGAGCCGTCGTGTAAACCAATCTGAACCATATTCCGGCACCCTACCGGAGGGGAAAATCATCGCCGGAGGCATCTACACCACGAATGTGACCTCCATGATTATGTGTGAGTAGTTCATTCTTTGACTACGGATCCATAGCAGTAGGTAAATACTTATCCCTCCTCCATGATTTCCAATACAAAGGTCTCGCGAGCTACCTGACATGATCGAGATCCAGATGATGTAATTATTGCTAGCTTTTGTGTTATTGATATATGATGAATTATGATATTATGATTTGATTGTGCATGTTATTTATATGATGCTATTTGTTATCATGGTGTGCTTTATTTACGTTTTTACATGCTCTCTGATTTATATGTTTACTCTGGCCAAGTATATGTATAAATCTCCAAGAGGAAGTTAGGTTCAATAGTGGGTTTTTGTCTCACTTTTCCTGGGCTCGAGATGACAGAAACAATGGTGATGTGATGTTGCTACTAACGGTGAAATAATGATTTATTTATCACCCTTCGATGATACTTTTACTATTTCCATTATGCACTTTGCTTAAGGCGATACTTAATTGTTCTAAGGTTAATACTTAGAGAGGCAAGCTCAACAACACTCTTTAAATGCGGTACCGGTGTGCGATCTATTTAGTTTGGTGTAATGCTTACAAGAATGTTGTTGTGAACATTCTTGCTATCATAATTATTTAAATCCAATTATGTCAGTTGTTTTTGTTCACCCAACAGTGCCATATTATTTATGAAGAGATACCACTAGTGAAAATATGACCCCCGATCGATTCTTTTAAATTGATTACAAACTTGTTCATAGCTAGTCTGTTTTACTACTATTTGTGTTTTATTATATTTTTCACACTATGCGCTTAATCAATTGTTTTTGGCGAGACGAGAAGCTTGACTCATTCTAGGGGACAAGTTTTTTTTGCATGATGTGTGCATGTACTTCACAAACTTGGTTGAGAATTCTACTCCTTGTGGTTTGATAAATTTTGGTACGTTCTTCACTGAGAGAAATTTGCTACTGTGCTACATCATACCTTCCATTTCGTGTTTTCCCAACAGCAGTTATCAACACCATCATCGGGTGAGAGAGACCATGGACAGGTGAAGGAACAAACAATGTCCCGGATGTCGCCTAGAGGGGGGGGGGGGTGAATAGGCGATTAACACTTTTTCAATTTAGGGGCTTGATAATTGTGTAATAAAACTATGTGTTTAAATTATCAAGCCAACAACCTAATATACTAGGTTCACCTATGTGCACCAACAACTTATGCTAAGCAAGGCAAGCAACAAGGCGATAGCAAGATATGAACTTCAAGCACGAAGGCTATCACAATGTAAATTGCATAAGTAAAATCTCGGGTATAGAAATAATCGAGGCACGCGGAGATGAGGATGTATTCCCGAGTTCCTCCTTATTAAGGAAGTACGTCTCGTTGGAGGGGTGTGAGCTCGCCACAAGAGGCCTACTCAAGATGCCACAAAGGCCTCACCCTATTCTCCGATGAACCGCACCCAAGGATTTGGTTCACCTTCCACTATCGGAATCCTTCGAGGCGGAATCCGGAGCCTTTACAACTTTCGTGGGGCACACACTCACAACTCAATTGGGGGCTCCCAAATTGTGCCGAACCTTCACAACCGAAGTCTTCGCGGAACCTCCAACCGTCTAGGGTACACAATGCACCCAAGAGGCACAAAGTTGTAGGAGCAACATGAGAACTCTCTATAATGAAATGTAGGTGCTACTAGCACAAGTGTGGTAAAAAGGATAGTAGTGTTGCTCCCTCTCTCTTTTTCTATTTTTTTGGATTTTGGGTGGCCTCCTTGGCTCTTTTAAATGCTCTCTCATTTGGCCTCCTTTGGGCTCTTTTATTCTTTTTATTTTATTTTATACCTCACTATAGGAGCAACACTCTATATTACAAATGGATCATCACACCTTTTGGTACTCATAACTCATAAGACTAATACATGATGTATAAAAGAAGTGCATGATCGAGCGTAGTGTGGAAAAAAATGTAGAACATGTGGCAAGCCACGCTGCACACTAACTCAATGATCAAGCAAACTATATGGTAATGAAGAACGACATCAAGTCATGTAATGTAATGATGGATGTTGCACGGCAATGTATCTCAAAACGGCTATGAAAATGCCGTGATATTTAGGTATGGTGGCTGTTTTGAGAAAGATAGTTGGCTTATGTGTAGGAGAACAGGATGAAGTTCTCCCACGGAGTTGGATGTACTCGCGAAGTATGCACCAATCTCAATGTGAGAGAGGGCATTGCGCAGCACCGAAGAGGCTAGCAAAATATGGAAGTGGAAGTGCCAAAAACCAATATTCACAATGCATTTCGTATATTGCAAACAACTAGCAGTTTCAATGTTCCACAAATGGTTAGAGACACCCCGAGAGGGATCGTATGGCGGCGACACAAATGCCCTGTTGGCTTCCCTGACCATTGCAGTAACTACCCACTAGGAACTTATTTTCAATTTAACAGAATTCAAGACACATTAGCATTGTTGACTTAGGTTGTTTAGTTCAGAGAAGTATGGCTCCACGCTTTACTAACACATCTCCACTAATTAGTTCTAACACCATTAACCAACAAATTTTAACCATTAGTTATTTTAATTCCTCAAAACAATTGAAGAGTATCAAATTATCCACATAGTGATCTACAAGACTATGCAGGTTTTTCTATTTCATACCACTACCAAATGCATAGCATTTTACCGTTCTAAAAAATTAACCAAGCAACCATAGCAATTCTCTAACAAATATAAGTGAAAAACAAGAGAGTTTAACATAACGACTAGCAACTCTAAACAAGATAAAAGCTAAAAGTGAGAGCTTACTAGCAAACAAATAGTAGCTAAGAATACTCAACAAGATATAAGCGAAGCAAAGGAGTATTCAAACGAAAAAGCGGAGCGTGTCTCTCTCCCACACAAGATGGATAGGATCCAACATGAATATGACCAGCAAACAAACAAAACAAAACTCAAAGCAAAATAAAATGATGCTCCAAGCATAGCACATAATATGTAAAGTGATAAAAACTTAGTTCAACGAAGACGACCTTATGATAGTCGATGAAGAGGAGGGGATGCCTTGGGCATCCCCAAGCTTAGACGCTTGATGGTTCTTGATATTCAGAGGGGTGCCATGGGGGCATCTCCAAGCTTGAGCTTTGATCCATCTTCAATTTCTTCATTATCCTCTCCTTTGGAACTTAAAAACTCACTTCACACAAAACTTCTCATAAACTGATTAGAGGGTTAGTGCTTATAAATTAAAAATACACATGTGTTCAACTCAAGACAAATTGCAGACAACTTTATTGGGCATTAGCTACTGTTTACTAAGCCTCAATGTGGCACTACTCCTCAAGAGTATCACATTTGACAATAGTAAAGAGACGAATACAAAATAAAAGCAGAATCTGTCAAAATCTGAACAGTCTGTAAAGATTGAATTTTTCGAGAAACTTTTGTTGCTCAAATAAGAAAACTCAAAACTAACGTAAGATAGATAAAAGTATCAGGCTTTCTGTATAAAATTATCAGAAAAATATAAAATTCAGGGATTTTCTAGATTTTCGAACAGTGAAGGACAGAAATCTGTTTCTGGACAGCAAAACAACACCTCGCACTTTCAATGCATTAGAGGCTAAACTTGGCACAAAAAACCAAAAGAAAAAGATATGAAGTTGCTACTGAGGCAACAAATCCATGACTCAAGAAAAAACAAAAAGAAAACTGAAATTAAAAGACGGGTTGCCTCCCAACAAGCGATTTTCTTTAACGCCTTTTAGGTAGGCCCAATGATTTTAATGATGCTCTCGTAAGAATAAGAATTGCAACACAAAAGAGAGCATCAAGAAGCAAATATCAAACACATTTAAGTCTAACTCTCTTCCTATGCATAGGCATCTTGTAAGAAAATAAATCATTGGAGCATAAAGCATTAAGCATAGGAAGGTAAGGCGAGTGCAACATTAAAACCTTCAACATAAAGAGGGGAAACTTCATAAGATCAAAATTTATATAACCACGCTTCCCTCTCTCATAATAACTTTCAGTGGAATCATAAGAAAACTCAATAACATAACCATCACATAAAGTATTTTTCTCATAATTCACATGCATAAAAGTATTATTATTACTCTCCACATAAGTAAAATCTTTATTATTAGTAGCATTGAGAGTAGGACTATCATATAGAACTTGGACATGATAGACTAATTGTGTATTAGAAAGATGATGTTCAGTAGGAGAGTAATAATTATGACGAGTCTCGTAGGGATGATTAAAATCATTCTTTGTGGCATAGTTATCATCACAATAATCATCAAAAATTGGAGGCATAATATCATCATAAGCAAGGGGATAGTCATATTTCCAAGCATATATTTTTGTAAAAAAATCATCATGACTTTCAATACCAAAAGGATTTTCAAACCCATCATCCCCAAGCTTGGGGTTTTCCACATTATGATTCGAAGAAACATGAATATTCCCAACATTGTAACAATTATCAATATCATCATTTTCAAAATTGGTGCCAAAAAGATTTTCAAGATCATAAGTAGTATTATTTTCCCAATCATGATCATCACAATAAGTAACATGCATAACATAATCTTCTTCAATAGTGCCTATAGACTTAACATCAAGATAATAATGAATACAATTAAGTGGATCATCTTCAATAATATTTTTGATTCATGCTCATTAGGAACAACCATGATGGGAGAAATATGCTTAGGGGATGATACCGTTTCCTCTTTATTTTTACTGCTCCCTCTCTTCTTCTTCTTCTTCTTCTTCACCACCTTAGGAGGGAGTGGTTGGAAAGGAAGCTTCTCCACATAATCTAATTCATTATTAGAAAAGACAGGAGAAACTTGGGAGAATCTCTCCCTTTCATTATTGGCAACATAAGAAACATATGTCCTTTTATACTTTGGTGAAGTGATATTCTTTCTAATTTTTGCAATGTAAGCATTGTCACGGCAATTCACAACACAATAATGATAAGCTCCCTTGAGAATGCTATTTTTCCCAAAAGTACTACTATCTAACCAAGAAGTTTTTTCTGATAACTCTTCACACCCCAAAAACAAATTAAGTTCATCATAAAGACTAGAGGTGATCATGTTATCACAAAACTGGCTAATAATTCTATCATTAAGGAACGATCATTGGAAATTAAAATGACCTTTTTCATTGCAAAGTTCACACATAAAATGATAGAGGTCATTTAATTCTCTAGCAAATTTATATAAATCCTTAAGCCATTTGCTTGTTCTTTCATGCTTATGTTGCTTACAATATTTATCTTCTTCAACCTGAGTGCTTTCACAAGGTCTATGCACTCCACAAAAATTAACATGCTTATATGGAACATTATTTGTAGAGGTTGGATCATGTCTATTGCAATCATCATTAACAATTTCATTTTGTTTGCAAATGTCTTTGAAAGGTTCATGATGCTTAGACCATTTCTCTTTAGGAATATTAATATGAGAAGCAAAAGATTTATAGATATGAAAAACTATATGAGAGTCAAGTCCAAACTTAGCACTAAGCTTATTAAAAATATCAGTTTCAACAAAAGAATTAATGCAATCATACTCATAATTTATACCTGACTCTTTACCTTTGTCGATCTCCCAATCTTCAATGTTTTGTTGAATCTTTTCAATAAGATCCCATTTAGCATCAATCTTCTTACTTGTAAAAGAACCCATAGAAGAAGCATCAAGTATTTCCTTGTCATGACGAGATAGCCTTGCATAAAAATTGTTAACAATAATATCCTTGGAAAGATCATGGTTAGGACATTTAAGCATTAATGATTTCAATCTCCCACAAGCTTGAGCAATGCTCTCTCCGTCATGTGGCCAAAAATTGTAGATATAATTTCTATCTCGATGAATTTCATGAAGAGGATAAAATTTAGAATAAAAGAGAGACATAAGCTCCTTCCAATCCAACAAGCGAGAATTGTCTAGCAGCCTATACCACTCCAATGCTTTCTCCTTAAGTGATAAGGAAAATAATTTCCTCATGATTACCTCTCTTGATACACCTGCAATCTCAAACAACTCACACAACTCTTTAATATAAAGTAGATGATAACTAGGATGTATAGCTCCATCTCCTGCATAGCAATTGCTCATAACACGATCAATTATCCACATCGGTATCTTGAAAGGAATACATTCAGTATGTGGAGTAACCTTATCCACCATGGGAGTGGTGGAGAGGTCACTCTCAAAAAGAAAATTCAAAGAACAACGTTCCATAAGCCAAACTAGTGAAATAAAAACAAGAAACAAAAAGATATAACTGCAGAATCTAAAGAAGATACCTTCAAGCGCTCACCTCCCCGGCAACGGCGCCAGAAATTAGCTTAGTTGCCGGTGGATGTGAGTGTCGTTTACGTTACCTCCCCGGCAACGGCGCCAGAAATTATTGAGCTATAAGGAGAAACCAATTTTCAAAAAATCAACATAAGATAGGCCCAACCGAGATAAAAGGAAGATCTTTAAAGGTATGTTCACAAGATTAGAGATACCAATTGGAAACTAAAACCAGTTGAAAATGCCAAAAGCTAGTGAGAGCATTTAGCCAATAAAAATCAACATACTCACCATGGTAAGCATGAAGTAAAAGATCCTCAACAAATACATGAGTGTGCAAAGATACCAATAAACAAAGAGACAAGCACTCATGAGATAAATTTGGAGCCACCAAAGAATTATAGATAAAAGCAAGGTAGCTCAAAAGAATTAGGATACCAACTAAAAGGTGACCTCTCTCATATGTATAGGTTTCTAAGTAGACAAATCATTGATGATATACATCCACAAAGAAACTTGCACATATGAAATGGTTGATAAAGTAGAGAACAAGGTATCCAAAAGGAAGTCATAAATATACAAACGAGATTATTGCATAAAAGCATAGCACATAGCTCAAATTTATCTCATTGTATATAAATGAACTTCAAAAAATATCAAAGACATCACACAAATCCCTAAGGGAACAAGAGATAGTGAAGATGCTTTGAGATAGGCAACAAGTATCACAAAGAAATAATATCAATTGAAGAAAAATGTTTTTGCAAATTCATCACACATATCACAAAGATATATTAAGTGAAGGAAATAGGCCAAACCACAACAATTGCATATAAAATCATTCATGCCAAGAGGCAACCTACACAACGTTGGATACTAACAAGGTATGCATGGGATAGGTACTTGTTACCGAGATGCATTGAAGATGAAGAAGATGAGAGTTTGTTTATTGATAACCCACAAGTGTAGGGGATCGCAACAGTCTTCATGGGTAGTATAACCCAATTTATTGATTCGACTCAAGGGGAGCCAAAGAATACTTAGAGGTCTTTGCAGCTGAGTTGTCAATTCAGCCACACCTGGAGAAGCACAAGTAACATGAGAGAGGTGAAAGCAACAGTGATTTGAGAACAATAGTAACAGAAACACGAAAGCAATGATGGAGAAATATGGACCGGGGTTCATAGTTTCACTAGTGGCGGCTCTCCTAAGCAAATAATCATGCATTGGGTGAACAAATTACAGTTGGGCAATTGACAGAATTGCACTAATTAATTAATTATGACAAAGCATTCAGTTTATCAATCATACGTAGGCATGTATTCCATATATAGTTGTAACTACTCGCAATGAGAATTCGCACAATATCTTTTGTCCTGCCATCCGGTTTCAGCCGGGCCAATTAAGGAACAAATGGCAATTAAGGTGTTCCTTTTAATAGAACACCAGAGCAAAGCATTAACACACAATGAACACATGTAATCCTCAAATTACTAACCATTCCCATCGATGTCCCCGTTTCTGTCACTCGAGGTCTCCGGTTCCGGACTAATAACAGGTGCATACAACTTGTAGATACGATCTAAGCATCAATTATATTCATGCAAACATAACGCGCCCAAATCTATCATGCCACTCGTGCACTAGTGACAAGAATTAAGCATAACAACATTGCAGCAACAACAATTCATAAACATAAATAATCTGATCATAACGTGCCAATCCATCGGATCCGAACAAACACAACGCATATTACATCGGATTGATCTCTATCATGTAGGGCAGCTTACGAGAACATGGTATTGAACAACAAGGGGGAGAGAGTACCATCTAGCTACTGCTACAAACCCGTAGTCTGCGGGGGAACTACTCACAACTCATCCCGGAGGCAGCGGTGAAGATGGCTCCGGGGGCCAATCCCCGTCCCGGCAGAGTGTCGGAACAGGCAATCTGACCCCCAAAACTTGTCGGCGATGGCGGCAGAGCTCTGTATCGTATTTGGGAAAATCCTTCGGGGGTTAGGGTTTTTGCGTCGGGGATGATTTTATAGGCATCGGAGGCACCCGAGGGGGTGCCCGAGGGGCAGGGGTGGCCCCCATCTCACCCGCGGGTGGGACCCGCCCCAGGTGTAACATCCCAAATTTCAAAAAAATTACATTTCATGCATATCATGGCATCATTGTTGCTAAAATCTTGTTGAGATGTCCTCTGTCCAGTAGCATGGTCATCTTATTTTATTAAAATGTTTTTATGCAGAAACTTTAGAATTGGTGTGTTTGCCCTTATTTAGGTGTTTTGGAATTTATTCCTATTAAGTAAATTATTAAAAATTGTTTTGTGGCATCATGCATATAGAACAACCAGAGAACTAAAAGTTATTTTACTTTTGTGTTGTTGTAATTTTTGCATATTCATGCATGGCATAATTTTTGTATTGTTACTTGCGTGATTTTGTATGTTTATTTGTGTGTTTTGTATTTTGTTAGATTATTCGGAGGGACCCGAAGACTTTTGCAGCTGCTACTCCTGCTCCTCTTGTTGCCAAGGCAAGTGGCACACTTGCATATTTTTGTCCTATTATTTTGATATATGCATGTGTAGTAATACTTGGAAAATAGCATGATAGGCTTAATGCTAAAAAACTGTTTAGAATAGTTTCACCCTTTACTAGATGGTCTAGATGCCCTTATGATAACTTGGTAGAATTATAGAAACGCTATGCAAAATGTTGTTTTTGTTAAAGTAAAATTCTACTAAGTTAAAGAACCTCCTGGGTGGATTTTGGCATTGCTTGGTGGTTTATGGTTGAGTGGCTACTCGGGACCATGTCTATGGTGTTTTTCACCCGAGATTGGCTCACTTGTGGACGGCCACCCAGGGACAAAGAGATCAACGTTACTCCGAGTTTAGTTAGCTTACCGTGCAGCCATAAGTCATATGGGCTCTGGCTTGACTAAGTATGTAGTATGGAACCGGCCCGGCCTGACAGGTGGTGGTAGAGGAAAGTAGGTGGAGCGCGTCAGGACGGCAGTGGTCGGGAAAGTACTTCGGAAAAGTCTTGTCTTCATCTCCTCCTTTCCTTTTCACTTAAAGAAGGGTCAAGGTCCGAATGGGTTGATGAAGTCTTATGGTGAAAGTGCACAACCTCTGCAGAGTGTCAATCTAAGTACTTAGCCGTGTCCCCGGTTACGGACGATTCTGAGCAAGCTGGACGAGGACGTCAACGGAAGATCTCATCACTCTTATTTCTCTAAGTTAAAATTTTGATGGGACAACAAGGGTAGTTGAGACATGGTTGTCATACCATACTTGTCTCGTATAGATGAAAAGTGTTTTGAAAAGAGATCGGAAAATTTGGCTTTATGCAAAACAGCCTTCAAACTCCACAAGCCAAATATGCATATAGGTTATTAGAGTTTTCCCACTATGAGTCCACAAAGTGTCACTTGCCAGATCCATTCCTATGGTTCTGACCAATGTGTTGGCTGTAACCTACGTGTTGCAGGTTGTTCTGACGATGAGTAAGGAACTATGTTGGGTTTCGAGTCTTCAACCGACATGCTCGCCTGTGGCTGCATGAAGATGATGAGAGCTCCATGAAGAATAAAGTTATTTCCGATGTTTACTCTTTGAGCTAGCCTTGAGCTATGCAAGTTGTAATGGATATTTTCCTAAGTACTTGGATCATTCGTGTAATAATTGATGCACTATTGTGATATTCATCTTAACTGTGTGTGCAAATAATTTGATCCAGGGATTTGCACTATACACAGGGATCGTGCCTATATTTTAAGTGCAGGTCCGCTACAGATGGTATCAGAGCACTGTGTTGCCTGTAGGTTCGAAACCCTAAGTTTGGATAGAAATAGGTGGACCAAAAAAATTATTTTTTTAAGTTAAAAAGTATACAAAAATTTTAGTATGCCTTTTTCCTTAAGTTTTACTCGTAACTTCTTGTCTTATGAAATTTTAATCTCATATCTTGTTTCTTATACTTAAGGATGACGAGCTTCAACTTCAGCACCGCCGATGACTTCAAGGACACTCGTTTTGGTGGCTATCTCCTCGAGCTAGTTGGACTGTTGGAGCTACCCGTGCCGACGATCAAGGGCAATATTCTGAAGAAATTCAACAAGGAAGGCTGCTGGGGAATCAAGGCCATCCAAGCTGGACGACAGACCGAGCCCCAGACTGACGCCATCGAGATCAAGCTGATTAGCGACTCCATGGAGAAGGGACTCAACCTCGTCATTCAGGACCTGATAGGACGCCTTTGCGGACGTCATCACAGGGAGCTGAGGGGTCACTACTTCCATCACTTTGGGAGACGGTCTGAAGAGGGAGAGACTTATGACATCGACGCTGAAGATAGGTGCAAGTTTAAGCCCATATGTAGGTACCTTCAGGACTTAGAGAACCACCTCAATGACCTCCATGAAGATAGACGTTCCGAGCTTTTGAAGAATGATGAGCTATGTGCCCAACTCAAGGAGAGTGAGAAGAAGATCCAGGCTCAAGAAGAAGAAGCCAAGGCCCAGCAGGAGTCGTTCAAGGCACAGGAGAAGAAGTTCCAGAATCAAGAGAAGAGAAACCAGGTGAAGAACAAGGAGATAAGGACCTTGAAGATGGAGCTTGCAAGCAATGAGGTGGAACTAGAGGCCGACCATGACTTGATTGAGAGACTTCGTGCAGAGAAGAGGGAGCTGCAAGAGAAGAACTCCGCTCTGGAGAAGGAGTTGAAGGAGCTCAAGATGGCGCTTGACAAGGAGGGAATCACTATTGAGATAGTGGAAGAGGATGAGGATGCCATGGTCGAGTAGACTAGTTAGCGAGACTACCATTCTTCTACTTCGACGCTACCTTTCGTTTTCGTATTGACCTACCAACTTGTGGTATGGCAGTACCATCGCTTTTGTTTTCAGAACCTTGGTGTGTTTTGCTTTCCGAATAATCTGTTCGTTTTTATTAAAAAGTTTGTGTTGAGCTTGTGTTTGTTGTTGTTATTTTGGTGTTAACTGTTTGTATGGGTAGAATATTTCTTTAGTTCTTTCTATCTATACTCATCTATTCTTAAACCACAGATGCCTCCCCGTCGTAATCCCGAGAACAACAACAACACAGATGCTATGCTTCAACAGATGATAGCAGCACAGACTCAGCTGATGACAATGATGGCACAATTCATGGCCAATCAGCATGCGCCGCCACCGCCACCACCCCCGCCACCACCACCACCCCCTCAAGTGGACAGACTTACAAGATTTCTGAGGCTTAGGCCTAACAAGTTCTCAACTGCAACTGAACCTATTGTGGCAGATGACTGGCTTCGTTCTGTGCACAAGGACTTGGTGACTTGTGAGTGCACCGACACTGAGATGGTGAGATTCACAACTCATTTGTTGGAGGGGCCAGCAGCTAAATGGTGGGAAACATATCAAATCACCCACCCTCTGAATGGCTTGACTTGGGAAACCTTCAAGGAAGGCTTTCGTAATGCCCATATCTCTTCGGGCATTATGAACTTGAAGAAGGAAGAATTCAGGAGTCTGAGACAGGGAAACAGGACGCTTAAGGAGTACATGGATGACTTCTATGCTTTGTCCCGTTATGCACCTGAAGACATAGACACTGATGGCAAGAGGAAAGAAAAATTCCTCAAGGGACTATGCGACGAGCTGAAATTCCTTTGACCGTCGCATACGCCCCAAATTATCAGGCCCTCTTGGATCAAGCCATCGCACTGGAAGATAATATCAAGAAGGCTGAAAATAGGAAGAGGAAGCTGAGTATCAACAAACACCATTCTGAGCCCTCATTCAAGAAGCACTTCTCGCATGATATGAGCCATGGACATAAACATGGGAACCACCATAGTGGAGGGAGCAACCACAAACATCATGGTCATAACCACACTGGTGGATTCAAGGGAAGCAATGGAGGCTACAAAGGAAATGGACATGCTGGCCATAATCATAACCATGGACAGCATCGCCCAAATCCAGAACAAAAGAGGGATATCAGCCAAGTGACTTGTTTCAAGTGCAAGAACAAGGGCCACTATGCAACCGAATGCCCAGAAAAGAAGGCTGAAGAAGCTAAGCCCAACCCTTTCCAGAAGGGACATGTGAACCACGTCAATGTGGAAGAAGTATATGATGAACCCGATGTTGTGATTGGTACGTTCTTGCTTAATTCATTTCCAGCATTAGTCTTATTTGATACTGGAGCATCGCATTCATTCATTTCAAGAGCTTTTGTAAACAAACATGGGCTAGCAGTTGAAAACATTGGGAAACCTCTTGTTTGGATCTCCTCTGTCCAGTAGCATGTTCATCTTATTTTATTAAAATGTTTTTATGCAGAAACTTTAGAATTGGTGTGTTTGCCCTTATTTAGGTGTTTTGGAATTTATTCCTATTAAGTAAATTATTAAAAATTGTTTTGTGGCATCATGCATATAGAACAACCCGAGAACTAAAAGTTATTTTACTTTTGTGTTGTTGTAATTTTTGCATATTCATGCATGGCATAATTTTTGTATTGTTACTTGTGTGATTTTGTATGTTTATTTGTGTGTTTTGTATTTTGTTAGATTATTCGGAGGGACCCGAAGACTTTTGCAGCTGCTACTCCTGCGCCTCTTGTTGCCAAGGCAAGTGGCACACTTGCATATTTTTGTCCTATTATTTTGATATATGCATGTGTAGCAATACTTGGAAAATAGCATGATAGGCTTATTAGTATTGCTATGCTAAAAAACGGTTTAGAATAGTTTCTCCCTTTACTAGATGGTCAAGATGCCCTTATGATAACTTGGTAGAATTATAGAAACTCTATGCAAAATGTTTTTTGTTAAAGTAAAATTCTACTAAGTTAAAGAACCTCCTGGGTGGATTTTGGCATTGCTTGGTGGTTTATGGTTGAGTGGCTACTCGGGACCATGTCTATGGTGTTTTTCACCCGAGATTGGCTCACTTGTGGACGGCCACCCAGGGACAAAGAGATCAACGTTACTCTGAGTTTAGTTAGCTTACTGTGCAGCCATAAGTCATATGGGCTCTGGCTTGACTAAGTATGTAGTATGGAACCGGCCCGGCCTGACAGGTGGTGGTAGAGGAAAGTAGGTGGAGCGCGTCAGGACGGCAGTGGTCGGGAAAGTACTTCGGAAAAGTCTCGTCTTCATCTCCTCCTTTCCTTTTCACTTCAAGAAGGGTCAAGGTCCAAATGGGTTGATGAAGTCTTATGGTGAAAGTGCACAACCTCTGCAGAGTGTCAATCTAAGTACTTAGCCGTGTCCCCGGTTACGGATAATTCTGAGCAAGCTGGACGAGGACGTCAACGGAAGATCTCATCACTCTTATTTCTCTAAGTTAAAATTTTGATGGGACAACAAGGGTAGTTGAGACATGGTTGTCATACCATACTTGTCTCGTATAGATGAAAAGTGTTTTGAAAAGAGATAGGAAAATTTGGCTTTATGCAAAACAGCCTTCGAACTCCACAAGCCAAATATGCATATAGGTTATTAGAGTTTTCCCACTATGAGTCCACAAAGTGTCACTTGCCAGATCCATTCCTATGGTTCTGACCAATGTTTTGGCTGTAACCTACGTGTTGCAGGTTGTTCTGACGATGAGTAAGGAACGATGTTGGGTTTCGAGTCTTCAACCGACATGCTCGCCTGTGGCTGCATGAAGATGATGAGGGCTCCATGAAGAATAAAGTTATTTCCGCTGTTTACTCTTTGAGCTAGCCTTGAGCTATGCAAGTTGTAATGGATATTTTCCTAAGTACTTGGATCATTCGTGTAATAATTGATGCACTGTTGTGATATTCATCTTAACTGTGTGTGCAAATGATTCGATCCAGGGATTTGCACTATACACAGGGATCGTGCCTATATTTTAAGTGCAGGTCCGCTACAGATGGTATCAGAGCACTGTGTTGCCTGTAGGTTCGAAACCCTAAGTTTGGATAGAAATAGGTGGACCAAAAAAATTATTTTTTTAAGTTATAAAGTATACAAAAATTTTAGTATGCCTTTTTCCTTAAGTTTTACTCGTAACTTCTTGTCTTATGAAATTTTAATCTCATATCTTGTTTCTTATACTTAAGAATATGTCCAGAAGTAACTTTCTGCAACAAAAACATCACAGAACAGGGAACTGGCACTAGGCATCTTGTCAATAGGTTAGTCCAATAAAATGCCTTGAAATGATATAATAATGTAGCATAAACATGTAATAATGATAGGAATCAAGCATGGCATGGTAAAAAATTATAGATACATTTGACACGTATCAGCATCCCCAAGCTTAATTCCTGCTCGTCCTCGAGTAGGTAAATGATAATCAAAATAATTTTGAGCTTGACATGCCACCAACATAATCTTGATCAAGATAGTAATGAAAAGAACATGATGTGAATAAGGTGATCCAAAGCAATTGTCTATAGTTGACATTTAAGCAAACACTGATTAACAAACTCTAGCTAAAAAATGCTAGAAACTTTTCATGAATAAGTGTGTTGGAGACATGGAACCATACATAAGGTTTAGAAAGAAGAATTGCAAATTATGTCTCCAATGTAAAGTATCAATCATTCTTCAAAGCATCTAATTAGTCATTCATGGAAATAGCCAAGCTCAAGTCAAGTGTCCTAATCCATCTACTTCACAAATCAACTGTTTCGAAGTCTACTCAACTAGTGCAAGTAAGAAGTGGCTTTGGCACCATGATGTTATGGCAAAGAGAACAATAATGGAGGTTTGGAAGGTCAAAAAGAAAGTCTCAAACAGTGGAGAAGGTAACCACAAGATAGAAGGAAGTCCCGTAGTTGACACTGTATGAGGAGTAGTGATTGCCATGCAATGGATGCACATAGAGCTATAAGTGTAAGAAAGCTCTCCAATGGAACTAGTGGGGGTGCATCCAACTTGCTTGCTCATGAAGACCTAGAGCACTTGAGGAGGCTCATCCTTGGAATATACAAGCCAAGTTCTATAGCATTAATTCCCCACATAGTTATACTACTAAAACAATATGAGAACTCTCTATAATGAAGTGTAGGTGCTACTAGCACAAGTGTGGTAAAAAGGGTAGTAGTGTTGCTCCCTCTCTCTTTTTCTATTTTTTTGGATTTTGGGTGGCCTCCTTGGCTCTTTTGAATGCTCTCTCATTTGGCCTCCTTTGGGCTCTTTTCTTTTTCTTTTTTATACCTCACTGTAGGAGCAACACTCTATATTAAAAATGGATCATCACACTTTTTGGTACTCATAACTCATAAGACTAATACATGATGTATAAAAGAAGATATGCATGATCGAGCGTAGTGTGGAAAAAATGTAAAACATGTGGCAAGCCACGCGGCACACTAACTCAATGATCAAGCAAACTATATAGTAATGAAGAACGACATCAAGTCATGTAATGTAATGATGGATGTTGCATGGCAATGTATCTCGGAACGGCTATGGAAATGCCGTGATAGGTAGGTATGGTGGCTGTTTTGAGGGAGATAGTTGGCTTATGTGTAGGAGAACAGGATGAAGTTCTCCCACGGAGTTGGATGTACTCACGAAGTATGCACCAATCTCAATGTGAGAGAGGGCATTGCGCAGCACCGAAGAGGCTAGCAAAATATGGAAGTGGAAGTGCCAAAAACCAAAACTCACAATGCATTTCGTATATTGCAAACAACTAGCAGTTTCAATGTTCCACAAATGGTTAGAGACACCCCGAGAGGGATCGTGGCGGAGACACAAGTGCCCCGTTGGCTTCCCCGACCGTTGCAGTAACTACCCACTAGGAACTTCTTTTCAACTGAGCAGAATTCATGACACATTAGCATTGTTGACTTAGGTTGTTTAGTTCAGAAAAGTATGGCTCCACGCTTTACTAACACATCTCCACTAATCAGCTCTAACACCATTAACCAACACATTTTAACCATTAGTTATTTTAATGTCTCAAAGCAATTGAAAAGTATCAAATTGTCCATATAGTGATCTACAGGACTACGCAGGTTTTTTCTACTTCATACCACTACCACATGCATAGCATTTTACCGATCTAACACATTAACCAAACAACCAACACAACTCTCTAACAAATATAAGTGAATATCAAGAGATTTTAACATTAACTACTAGCAGCTCTAAATAAGATAAAAGCTAAAAGCGAGAGCTTACTAGCAAACAAACAGTAGCTAAGAATACTCAACAAGATATAAGCGAATGGAGCGTGTCTCTCTCCCATACAAATAAAGCTATGATCCAACAAGGATATGACTAGCAAAATAACAAACAAAACTGAAAGTAAAAAGACGCTCCAAACATAGCACATAATATGTAAAGTGATAAAAACGTAGTTTCAACAAAACGACCCGATGGTTGTTGGTGAAGAGTGGGGATGCCTTGGGCATCCCCAAGGTTAGACGCTTGAATCTTCTTAATTACTCTAGGGGGATTCCATGGGGGCATCCCCAAGCTTGATCTTTTCTCCATTCTCACAGCACCGTGTAGTTCAAAACTTAAAAACTCTCTTCACACAAAACTTCTCATAAACTGATTAGAGGGTTAGTCCTCATAAATTAAAATGCACATGTGTTCAACTCAAGAAAAATTGCAAACAACTTTATTAGGAATTAGCTACTGTTTACTAAGCCTCAATGTGACACTCCATCTCTAGATTATCGCATTTGACGATAGTAAAAGAGACGAATACAAAATAAAAGCAGAATCTGTCAAAAACTGAATAGTCTGTAAAGATCGAATTTTTTTAGGAACTTATGTACCTAAAATCAGAAAAGTCAAAACTAACTAAAGATAGATAAAAGTATCAGGTTTTCTGTCTAAAAATTTCAGAAAAATATAAAATACATAGGATTTTTAGATTTTTGAACAGTGAAGGACAAAATTCTGTTTCTGGACAGCAAAACAACACCTCGCACTTTCAATGCATTAGAGGCTAAACTTGGCACAAAAAATCAAAACGAAAAGATACAATGAAATTGATACAGAATCAACAACTACAATCAAAGCTAAACTTGGCTCTGATACCAAGTCAAATTTAGGCCTTGCGGTGAAGTGCTGCTCCACCTCAGGATCTCTATTTATATATCAACACAGGGTACAAAACCAATCCGTATCGTGTTACAACTCATCACGATACAAGTCCTATACCGATTCTAATATTCCCCCTCAATCTAAACTAGTGTATACAAGATTTAGATTGGTCCTGAATCGGTCTAACATCTGTCGTGTAGCCGGTTTAGTAAACACATTAGCTAGCTGATCATCTGAAGAGATAAACCTCACCTCTAGAGCACCATCGGCGACTCGCTCATGCACAAAATGAAAGTCTATCTCAATGTGCTTTGTGCGAGCATGAAACACCGGACTTGCTGTTAGGTAAGTAGCCCCTAAATTATCACACCACAAAATAGGTACACGCTGCCGGGCAACTCCGAGTTCTTGGAGCAGTGTATCAATCCACATAGCTTCAGCAGCGCCATTAGCCAACGCTTTATATTCTGCCTCTGTGCTGGACCTCGAGACAGTAGGCTGTTTCTTCGAACTCCACGACACAAGATTAGATCCAACAAAGATTGCAAAACCTCCTGTAGAGCGACGATCATCAACACATCCGGCCCAATCAGCGTCAGTGAAGATGCTAATACCCACAGAAGGAGACTTGCAGATAGTCAAGCCAGTGTCCAGAGTTCCTTTGACATAGCATAAAATGCGCTTAACCGCTTCCCAGTGTACCTCAGTGGGCTGAGCGAGGAACTGACACACTTTGTTAACAGCAAAAGAAATATCTGGACGTGTGAGAGTCAAATACTGTAAACCACCGACAATGCTGCGGTACCGGAAAGAATCTTCAGTACCCAATGGTTAACCAGTATCCCAAGAAAGTCGTTCTGACGGAACCAGTGGAGTTGAAGTGGGCTTGCAATTCTCCATGTTGACACGATGAAGAAGATCAAGTGCATACTTACGTTGAGTCAATGTTATGCCCCCGGAAGTGTAAGCCGCTTCAATTCCAAGAAAGCATTCCAGCACACCAAGATCCTTGATAGGAAAAGTGTCGGAGAGAGAACTCACCAAGCGATCAACAGCAACAGGACTTGAACCAGCAATGACAATATCGTCAACATAGACCAGCATGTATATCTGAACATCATCTCGAGAGAAGATGAATAAGGAGGTATCAGCCTTGGACGAGGTGAACCCCAACTGATGCAGACGAGCACTCAAACGTGCATACCAGGCCTGCGGGGACTGCTTAAGACCGTAAATAGCATGCTGTAATTTGCAAACGTGAGAGGGATACTGAGCGTCCTCAAACCCGGGTGATTGTTGCATATAGACATCCTCGGACAGAAAGCCATGAAGAAAAGCATTACTGATGTCAATCTGGTGCAAACTCCATCCTCGAGACACAGCGAGAGAAAGAACCAAACGCACTGTTGCTGGCTTGACCACTGGACTGAAGGTGTCATCGTAGTCAATACCTTGTTGCTGAGTAAAGCCACGAGCAACGAGACGGGCCTTGTACTTGTCAATGGAGCCGTCGGGCTTGTGCTTGGTCTTGAAAATCCACTTGCTTCCGACCACATTAATCCCGGGCGGACGGGGAACCAGAGTCCAGGTACGCGTCTATCAGAGGGCGGAGAACTCATCAAGCATGGCTACACGCCAAGCGGGTTCACGAAGAGCGTCGCAATGAGAGACCGGTGCAACAAAGAAAGCACGGCGACGCGGGTCGTAGAGGACAGTCCCGTCCGTGTATACTTTGGCGCGCTGCGTAGCATCCCGATGATGGGTAACCATGGCATGGCCAGGCGCATCGGATGGAGCCGCGGTCGATGGCGTCGCGGCTGGAGGCGAACCACCAGCAGAGGGCGATGCGGACCGCTGCTCAGGGTGGGCCGAAGTAGAGGACGGCCCAGCTGGGAACGTGGTGTGCTGCTCGGGGCAGACCAAAGTCGATGAGGGCTCAGTAGGGGACGTCGGCCCAGCAGGGGACGCCAGTGGTGTCGGGCCAGGAGAGTCCATGCCAGAAGAGGACGCACCACTTGTGTCGGGGGCCGAATCGGGAGCATGCACGCCATGCACGTCGATCGTAGATGCGCGGGAGGCATCACTAGTACCAGGGAGCGGAGCGACGTCACCTGCAAGACGGGAGCAGCTCCAGAGGAAGAGTTAGTAGCAAGGTGCGATAGATCATATTTGCGCGCATGGTCACTCGTAGCCGGTTCAGACAAAGGAAAACTGATCGCTTCGTGGAGGGTAGGGATGTCGACCGTGACACCGGGAGTGGCAAAGGGAAAAACAGACTTGTAGCCCTTGTGCATGGGGCTGTAGCCTAGAAAAACACAAAGCTTAGAGCGAAATTCAAGCTTGTGGGCATTATACTTGCGAAGACTAGGCCAACATAACCGAACGTACGAAGAAAATCATAGTTGGGCTGAGTTTTAAATAAGCGATGAATAGGAGTATCTTTTCCTAAGACAGACGTGGGCATGCGATTAATGAGATAGCACGCAGTTAGAAAGGCTTCATCCCAAAACCGTAACGGTGTCGAGGAGTGTGCTAGAAGGGCCAAGCCTGTCTCGACAAGGTGACGATGCTTACGTTCAGCAATGCCATTTTGTTGAGAGGTGTGAGGACACGACACCCGATGAGAAATCCCCGTGCGCCGAAAATATTGATGCAACCTATGATACTCACCCCCCCCAATCAGATTGAATAGCCTTGATTTTGGCATCAAGAAGACGTTCAACATGAGCCTGGAAGGTTTAAAAGACTTGCTCAACATCAGACTTATGTTTGAGAAGATAAATCCAACAGAAACGAGAATAGTCATCAACAAAGATAACATAGTATTTCTAACCACCAGAAGAAGCAATAGCCGGACCCCAAACATCAGTGTGAACTAATTCAAGAGGCATAGTGGAAACACGATGAGAATCATTATAAGATATACTGTTAGCACGTTGACAAGCATCACAGACTGAAACAGAAGTGGTGGATGGTAAACAAGGTAAATCATGGTGCTTAACAATGTTTTGTACTACACTATTCGATGGATGACCGAGACGATGGTGCCACTGGGACGAAGGGACTTTGACACTGGAGCTAGCGTGGCGAGATGGGGTTGATGCTCGAGTATATGGAATCGGGTAGAGCCCATCTTGACTCCTACCGTGAAGCAGAATTCTCCTCGTGGCCTTGTCCTTGACACAGAAGAAGTAACGGTGAAATTCAACAAAAACGTCATTGTCAGACACAAGGCGATAAATGGAGAGGAGATTTTGGCTAATATTAGGAACATGAAGGATGTTGTTCAAGCGAATGGAGGAACCGGCTAAATTCGAATGACCAATGTGCGAAATAGACAAACGTGTACCATTAGCTACTTGAACATGATCCTTCCCGCCATAGCGCTCGTGGAAGTGGAGACGCTCGAGATCATTGGTGAAGTGATCCGTAGCCCCGGTGTCCATCAACCAATGGGGCGAGTTGGTGGAGCTCATGGATGCAGCGTTTCCAGAACGCTGGTTGTCGTTATTGTTGCTGGCGCGGAAGTCGTGGTTGAAGCGGTTGCGGCAATCGAAAGCCTCATGACCCCAGTAGCCGCAAATCTGGCAGCGAGGACGCTGCTTCTTGCCATTGCGCCCATTACCGCCGGTCTGCTGCATGGTGTTTGGACGGTTGCCACCGTACCCGCCGTTGTGCTGGCGGTCATTGCCGCCATCATATGAGCGGCCTTGCCCTTGCTGGTGATAGGAATTCCCGGCAAGGCGACCCCCGCCATACAAGGCAGGGGGATACTCCGAGGGACGCGGCCGGCCAGTGTTGTTGAAGGGACCAGGCCGCGACACCGCATTCGCCGAGGACGTCCACTCCGCAGCCTAGAGCTGCTGTGCCTAAAGAGCCTCGAACGAGAGAATATGGGAATAGAAGTCGGAGTAAGACACCGAGTCATTACTAACGGCGAGAGAAGCTGCGATCGGCTTTAACTCGGTGCCGAGGCTGGTGATGATGTAGTCCATGAGCTTGTCGTCGGAGATAGGGGATCCGGCTGACGCCATGCAACCGGCAAGAGACTTCATCTTATACATGTACTGCGCAGCGGTCATCGCCTCTTTCCGCAGCGACTGAAGTTGACGACGGATATGTCGGACATTGGCACGACTCTGGGTGCCGAACAAGGTGTGGACAGAAGTCCAAGCCGATGTAGCAGTCTTGCAGCCAATGAGTTGGCAAGCAATGTCAGGCTCCATGGAGCCGAGGAGAAGGCCGAGGACCCTCTGATCCGCGACCCACCAGGTGGTGTAGGCCGGGTTGTGCACCTTCACAGCAGCGTCTCCCTCTCCTTCTTTGATGATCTTCTCATGAGCAGCCACGGTACCATCGAGGTAACCATGGAGGCCGGCACCGGACAGGTTCGGAAGGGTAACTGCCTTCCACAGCATGAAGTTTCCCGAGTCAAGGCGGACGGCAGGAGGAGCTACACTGATCGATGCGGGAGCAGCGGAGGCGGAAACAATCGCGCCTGATGTCGTGGAGATTTGCAGGGACGAAGTCATCGCGGCGACGGCGCGGCAGCAGCGCGGAGAAACTCGCGGGTAGCGGAGCGTAGCGCGGCATCAGCGCGGAGGAACTCGCGCGAGGAAAAGAACCGAAGTCGGCGGCTCTGATACCAAGTCAAATTTAGGCCTTGCGGTGAAGTGCTGCTCCACCTCAGGATCTCTATTTATATATCAACACAGGGTACAAAACCAATCCGTATCGTGTTACAACTCATCACGATACAAGTCCTATACCGATTCTAATAGAGGGAATTATCAAAGACATTTAAGTCTAACTCTCTTCCTATGCATAGGCATTTTATAAGAAAATAAATCAATGAAGCACAAAGCATTAAGCATAGGAAGGTAAAGCAAGTGTAACTTCAAAACTTTTAGCATAAAGAGAGGTGTTTTAGTGACATGAGAACTCCGACAACCATATTTTCCTCTCTCATAATAATTTTCAGTAGCATCATGAACAAACTCAACAATATAGTTATCACTTAAAACAGGTTTTTCATGATCTACAGGCACATAGTTTCGGTCCATCTCAAAAATAGTGGGATTAAACCCACTTTCAATAGCATTATAATTTTTATCATCAAGTAATATAGGACCATCATCAAGAGCTTTATCATATAGACTTTCTAAGCACAACTCTTCATTATCATGCATCTCAATGGTTGGAGTAAATAAAGGATTATCATAAGATTTATCAATATAGCACGGATTATCATATATAAGAAGATCATTTTTATCAAAAAGGGATGTTTCAAATGAATCAATGGGATCATAACACTCATTCTCCTTTTGTAAGGAAGGAGGACAATCAAATAATGTATGAGTTAGAGAGTTACTCTCATTAGAAGGTAGAAATGGGTAGCTACTCCATTCTTCCTCCTCTTGTTCGTCACTCTCCTCCTCGTTTTCATCCAATGAAGTTCCAGTTTCAACAATTTCTTCTTCCATAGGCTCCTGCACGGCATTAGTCTCTTCTTCTGGGGGAGATAAACCCTTAAGATATTCAGTAATATAGCAATTCTCATCTTTGTAATTATCCATGCAATAATTAAGTATAGCAAAACTTTCAGATTTATAAGGAGCATCATCATCATTTTCAAGCAAAGTAGTAATTTCATAAGCACCCTTCCACGCAATAAATTCTTCAATAAGTTCCACATCATAAAAATCATAGTTTCCCTTAGCAGAAGATGCTAAGGTTTCATTATCATTACCAGCACATTGAAAAGGAAGGTGTTTATAATTCATGCTACAACTAGACTCATCACAGTAATAAGATATATCATAATTTAAGCACAAGTCTCTAGCATAATTGTTTAGAGTATTAATTATTTTCCATAAGTGTATCCCTTTTTGTGACAAGCGGTATTCCTTATAATATTCTTGTTGATCCTCCGTGAATCCGCCTTGCCAATAAGATCTAGTTTCAAAGAAGTTAACCATTGATAAAAATAACAATAAAGAGAGTAGAGAGAAAGTGAGTACTTCCCAAGTGAACCAATAAGTAGAGCTATGGTTCACCGGCAACGGCGCCAGAAAATAGTGGCGTGTTGACGGGAAGAGTGGCGTCGGTTGTACCTTCCAAGTGGACTTCTAAGTATTGCTATAGCTCCCCGCCAATGGCGCCAGAAAATAGTCTTGATAACCCACAAATGTAAGGGATCGCAACAGTCTTCACGGGTAGTATAACCCAATTTATTGATTCGAGTCAAGGGGAGCCAAAGAATACTTAGAGGTCTTTGCAGCTGAGTTGTCAATTCAGCCACACCTGGAGAAGCACAAGTAACACGAGAGAGGTGAAAGCAACAGTGATTTGAGAACAATAGTAACAGAAACACGAAAGCAATGATGGAGAAATATGGACCTGGGTTCATAGTTTCACTAGTGGCGGCTCTCCTAAGCAAATAATCATGCATTGGGTGAACAAATTACAGTTGGGCAATTGACAGAATTGCACTAATTAATTAATTATGACAAAGTATTCAGTTTATCAATCATACGTAGGCATGTATTCCATATATAGTTGTAACTACTCGCAATGAGAATTCGCACAACATCTTTTGTCCTGCCATCCGGTTTCAGCCGGGCCAATTAAGGAACAAATGGCAATTAAGGTGTTCCTTTTAATAGAACACCGGAGCAAAGCATTAACACACAATGAACACATGTAATCCTCAAGTTACTAACCATTCCCATCGATGTCCCCGTTTCTGTCACTTGAGGTCTCCGGTTCCGGACTAATAACAGGTGCATACAACTTGTAGATACGATCTAAGCATCAATTATATTCATGCAAACATAACGCGCCCAAATCTAAGATCATGCCACTCGTGCACTAGTGACAAGCATTAAGCGTAACCACATTGCAGCAACAACAATTGATAAACATAAATAATCTGATCATAACGTGCCAATCCATCGGATCCCAACAAACACAACGCATATTACATCGGATTGATCTCGATCATGTAGGGCAGCTCACGAGAAGATGGTATTGAACAACAAGGGGTAGAGAGTACCATCTAGCTACTGCTACAAACCCATAGTCCGCGGGGGAACTACTCACAACTCATCCCGGAAGGGGCGGTGAAGGTGGCTCCAGGGGCCAATCCCCGTCCCGGCAGGGTGCCGGAACAGTCAATCTGACCCCCGAAACTTGTCGGCGATGGCGATGGAGCTCTGTATCGTATTTGGGAAAATCCTTCAGGGGTTAGGGTTTTTGCATCAGGGATGATTTTATAGGCGTCGGAGGCACCCGAAGGGGTGCCCGAGGGGCAGGGGCGGCCCCCGGCCACGGCCCCCATCTCACCCACGGATGGAACCCGCCCCAGGGCTGTGGGTCCCTCCCGAGGTCGCCCTTCTGGATCCCTTCCTCATTTCTTTAATAAAAAAACGTCGTAAATTTTCGTCCAATTTCGAGAATATTTCCAGAATTAACTTTCTGCAACAAAAACAACACAAAAACAGGGAACTGGCACTGGGTATCTTGTCAATAGGTTAGTCCAATAAAATGCCTTGAAACGATATAATAATGTAGCATAAACATGTAATAATGATAGGAATCGAGCATGGCATGATCAAAAATTATAGATACGTTTGACATGTATCATTTATCATCAAAGCTTGACTCCAATAATCACATGGTGAGAACACCTTCCTTATGGATGAGGCAAACATCCAATGCATCTCCATTGTACCTAAAACAAAATTAGAGTACAAAATGGTTCCCAAACTTATTGGGTCCCATAGTAGTTAGTTAAACTACAATATATAGGAAACACTCCACATAAATATGTGCATATAGATATGAAATTGAATTTCATGCACATCTTAGCCGATTTAGGATTCGGTGGAGTATCCCCTATATATTGGAAAAAGAAAGACTAGCAAGCCATATAATATAAAAGTTAAAGGATATACATACAAGGTCTTTCAAGAACCAAACGAGATACAATTTGGACAAAAACACCAAGTAAACCAAGAAGAGAGCACACCAAGGTGTGACACAAAACGGTTGTCCAAATTATATCAAAATCCAAATCAACACATGATTGAGGAAAAATCAAATCAACAAATGATTGATTCCAAAACGCATCAACACATGAAGTGAGATATCAAAAGGGATCAAATCAAAACAACACATGATTGAAAAGACACCAATTGAAAATAAGATACCACTAGGAGAAAAGATACCAAGAAGAGGATCAAGTAAAGTAACTAAAGCAAATAAGGTATCAAGACTCCCACAATAAATATCAATTGAAACAAATATCTATGGAGGAGATATTAAATCCCAATTAATACCAATTGAAGGTACCAAAACAAAAGATAAAGAATCAAATGCCAATTGAAAGCATCAAATATTGATAGATAGAATAGAGTTCTAAATAAAAAGGAATGCTCCCCCAAGATTAATGCATTATCTTAGATATTTGCATTTGAATACAAAATGCACACACAAGGGATCATTACTCTCCATATTTTATTTACAACACTAATTACTACCGATTGAAAAATAGGATCCTTGCAAGATGCAAAGAAGGCAATAAATAGGGCAATTTAACGCAAGAGCCAAAGTGAAGATGATCTACAAAATCCACCACAATTACTAGTATCACTTGTCATGGACAAGGAGTATATAGAGATATTTCTCGGTGGTATATAGGAATGATGTTCAAGACCAACTTCACAACAAACAAGCATATGGCAAGAGATAAGAAGTAAAACACCATAATTTTTAAAAAGGTTTGTTGGTGGTTTCAACAATTCGAACCAACCGGCAAATCCATGGTTAGAATAATATGAAACAAATGGTTTCTCAAATAATATATGGAAATGCATATTAGAGAAAAACCACACCAAGCAAACTCACACAAACAAGAGCCAAAAGATAACCAAAAGGAAAATTGGAACTTGTTCGAGCAAACATGCCACATAGGAATTAGATAATTTACAATATCAAATCTAAGTGGCAAACCTCAAATGTTCACATTTTATATGAGATTGTAATATGCACATAGCTTATTACTCCCCCATAATGTGATAATTTATTTTGTCTAAGCAAGAGGCAAATAAAAACCAACTAGAGAAATTAATGGACATTGTAGAATTTGAATTTCTCATGAATATGACATACCACATAGTGACTAGATAATATTGAAATATCAATACTAGGTGGTGTGCCTCATGTACACACATTTTTAGGTTTGTGAATTGCACAAAGCATATCACTCCCCCAAAATGGGATAGTCCATTAATATCTCAAAGGGAGACAAATTAAATCTACACAAGATCCAATACAGCTCAACACAAAGTTACACATACATGATATACAACTATCATACATAACCTTGAATAACAAGACAAGTAAGAAACTAGCATATCATATACAAGCACATGCTAGGAACAAAACTAACACATGCAAGGGAGAAGCAACTTTCAATGTATATATGATTTAAATACAAGTTACCGCAAGGAGGAACCATTGGATATGAGATAGAGCAATATAATCCAATTGACTTGGCTTGATGAAATATAACCATGAAGATCCCTTAATTCTTCAAATGATAGCCAAATCACCAATGTCCTCCACAAACACTTATTGATCAAGTTGAAGCTTGTTGGTCCCCAACCAAGTTGGGTCCTAAGAGGTTAGTCACAATAGGCTTGGGAACCCAAATGGTCCTTTTCTTGACACCACTTTGAGTCCCCACATATTTGGCAAACACATTGCCAATTATATCCTTCCCAAGAGAATAAACATCATCAATTATGATAGGGTTGGATGAGGTACCGTTAGTGCATGAAGAAGCAAAATGACCCTTGCCACGGCAAAGGTAGCAACATCGACTCTTCTTCTTCCTAATAGGCTCCCCAACATGAGGAGCATTGACTTGAGTCTTCTTAGGAGGTGGCCTTTGTTCAACTCGTGGTTGAGCACGAGATTGAACAAGAGGCCGCTTCCCTAGTTGCTTCTCACTAAGAGTCTTCTTCTTCATTGGGCAATCCCGAACATGGTGCCCTTCTAGCTTGCACTTGAAGCAAATGATCTTGGCCGGATTCTTGACTTGTGCTTGGCCCTTCTTATTCTTCTTCTCAACCTTGGACTTGTTCTTCATGTTGGAGTTGAATCCAAGTCCACTCTTGTCATTAAGGGATTGTTGCACACTCAACATGTTGTCAAGTGCACGCTTCCCTTCATGACATTTTTCCAAGTCTTTCTTCAAAGAAGCGACTTGGGCCTTGAGGTCTTTTATTTCCTCTACATGGTTAGTGGCAACAAAAGCACTAGAGGAAGTAGAAGCTTCATTGTTAGAGCAACAAGGCAATAAAATTAATTCATCACATGATGTACGAACATTTTTAGTGGATAAACTACTAGGACTAGCACATGGCAATATAGCATTTTTAGTTAAAGTTGTGCTATTATCCACATGAGGCTCACAAGATGTTACCTTGGTAGTGATAGCCTCATGAGCTAACTTTAGACTAGCATAGGATGCTAGAAGATCATCATTAGAGCTAGATAGCTTTTTATGAATTTCTTCCAACTTCCCATACTTGCTAGTTAGCAACTCAAGTTGAGCCCTTAGCTCAACATTCTCCTTAAAAATAGATGCTTCACAAGAAGTGGAGTTAGTATGTAGCGTACCTGCACGTAAAAATAGGCAAGATCCATGTGTATAGTGCTAGTCCCTGGATCGAATCGCTAGCACACACAGTTTACGATGAATACCATAACATTGTATCAATTTATTACACGAATGATCCAGAATTTACAAATATCCATTACAACTTGCATAGCTCAAGGCTAGCATTTTACAAAGATTAGCACAGCGAAAATAAAATAGCAATGAGTCTTCATCATCTTCATGTGCCACAGGCGAACATGTTGGTTGTAGACTCGAAACCTTAAACGAAACCTCACTCTTCGTCAGAAAAACCTGATAAAATGTATCAACAAGGTGGGTCAGAACCATAAAAATGGAACTGGCAAGTGACACTTTGTGGACTCATATTGGAACAACTCTAATAACCTATATGCATATTTGGCTTGGTGGAGTTTGAAGGCTGATTTGCATAAAGCCAATTTTCCTATCTCTTTTCAAAACACTTTTTCATCTAGACGAGACAAGTATGGTATGACAACCATTGTCTCAACTACCCTGGTTCACCCTTCATATTTTAACTTAGGAAATTGGAATGATGAGATCCTCCGTTGACGTCCTCGTCCAGCAGCTCAGAATTGTCCGTAACCGGGGACACGGCTAAGTACTTAGTTTGATACTCTGCAGAGGTTGTGCACGTTCACCATAAGACCTCATCAACCCATTCTGACCTTGACCCTTCTTGAAGTGAAAAGGAAAGGAGGAGATGAAGCCGAGACCTTTCCGAAGTGTTTTCCCGACCACTGCCGTCCTGACGCGCTCCACCTACAAACCTCTACCACCACCTGTCAGGCCGGGCCGGTTCCACACTACATACTTAGTCAAGCCAGAGCCCATATGACTTATGGCTGCACGGTAAGCTAACTAAACTTGGAGTAACATCGGTCTCTTTGTCCCTGGGTGGCCATCCACAAGTGCACATACTCGGGTAAAACCATAGACATGGCCCCGAGTAGCCACTCAACTATAAACCTCCATCCACATACCACATCCACCCAGGAGTTTCTTTAACTTAGTAGAATATTACTTTTTCACAAAACAACGTTTAGCATAGCATTTCCATAATTCTACCAAGTTATAATAGGATTCTAGACCAACTAGTATAGGAGCACTATTCTAAACATGTTTAGCATAGCAGTACTAATAAACCTATCATGCTATTTTTCAAGTAATACTACAACATGCATATATCAAAATAATAGGACAAAAATATGCAAGTGTGCCACTTGCCTTGGCAGCAGGAGGAGTAGGAGCAACAGTTGATAGAATTCCCGGGTCTCTCCGAAAGGTCTAACAATTAAAAACAAGCCACACATAAACATACAAACACAATAACAATACAATAAAATATGCAATGCAAGAAATGCATTTAAAATCACAAGAAAAAATAGTACACTAAGTTTTCTGGTTTATTAAAATATGCATGAAGCCACAAGACAAATTTTAAACATTTTAACTTGTTAAAAGCATTTTTAAAACACCCAAAAGGGCAAACACAAGGATTTATAGTTTTCTGTAATAAAACATTTTATAAATTTTGGAAAACAAAGCTACTAGACAAAGGGCATCTAAACAAGATTTTAGCAATTTGATTCGCTCAAAAAGGATTTGTAAAACTCATATTATAGCCTAAACAAGTTAATAACCATTCTGCAAATAACAAGTTAGTGCACGACTAAAATACACGTTTTTCTTATACTACTGTATTCTACATGTTCATATGAAACCATAGACTACAAAAACACAGAAAACGGAGTTACGGTTGATTTGATATGAAATTTCTAAGATTGACCAAAATCTGTCCAAAGACAAATCCGAAAATGGAAAAAGGCTTGCATAAATTGTATAACCGAAATTACTTTATTTAGGCGAACAGGATGATATGATCTAACACATTAGATATAGTATGCGGATAAGATTAAGGCATGTTGAGAGTCCCACCAACAAGAACAATAGCGCCGGTGTCGAAGAAAACGTGACGCGGTTAGACGAGATGGTCGATGTAGACGATCATGCACGGCCTCCGGGAAGTAGTTAAAGAAGTTGTCGTAGATGTGTGCGGGAACAATGCGACGATAAAGGACAACTTGAGAATCATGGGTCTTCTTCACCTCACCGGGAGCACGAAGGAATGGCGGCGTGCGACGGTCACCGGAGAGAACGGGTCAACAACGTTCTCATTGATTCGGCTGCGGGACAAAAATTATGAAAAATTTAATAGAAGTGGGGGAGGACACGGAGGTCACGATGGACATCGTTGCAGGGGTTGGGGAGGGCTCACCTCGTCGTGATCTTGGCTGTGGCGGCGACGTTGCTCGGGCTTCGTGGCAGTGCGACCAAGTGTATTGGAATGATGCATAACCATGTCCTGGAGGTTTGCCTCGATGAGTGGAGTCCTCTGGTGCGAGGTATTGGTGAGATGCTCAACGTGGATGACAAGATCTGGCGATGAACTCGGTTTGGGTCTGAAATTGGCGTTGGTTGGCACGGGCTGTATAGAGGTCCTCTCAAGAAAGTTTGTTCAGGTAAGTGGTGGAGGAGGGTACGAGGCGCAAAGTGACGCGATCGGATTGTTTTTATATGGTATGAGGAGGGAGATCGGGAGACGAATGCCGACCGATGGCATTCGGTTCACCGAACCGAGTCGGATGATTCAGCCAATGAAATGGAAGATAAGTTCCCTGAATGGAACCTTCACATAACTATGAGCATATTTCGTATTCAAGTGGAAGGCAAAGGAGTACTAGGTTGAGTGGAAAAGGGAGGGGAAGAGATACAACCATGGCTGGAAGTAAGGTAAAGACTTGTACGTGAAGGAAGAAGAAGAATGACGGTTCGAGGTCTGGGCTGCCTCGGCCACGCTTGCGTGCGCCAGATGGGCTGGTCAGGTGTTACTGGGCTGGGTCGGGCTGCTCTTCCTTTTTTTTTTTGACAAAACATTTTCCTTTTTTCTATTAACAGAAAACTTCATAACTTTGGAAATACAAGTTCAAATTGGTTCAAACCAATTTGAATAATTTTTTAATATCAAAATAACATTTTAAATACTTTCGAACCTTCTCCATAACATTTCAAATATTGAAAAAAAATTCAAATAATGCATAAAGGCCTATTTGGCACCTTTATGTCATTTTATAAAATATGGTTTTATAATTTTCCTTTGAACTCGAATAAAATCTAGGAAATAATATGAGTAATATCATGTAGTATAAACCAGGATACACTCATGTTTATTTGTTTTTACACAAAGTAATTTACCACAAATAACCTAAGGCATTTTAAATGGTAATTGGTGATATTTTCCAAAGTCAAAATGAAAATCAAATCTTTTCCGAATAATTTGAATAAATACTTTTTAGAAATCTTATTCTAAACAGAACACTTTGGCACTATGCTTGGCCATCAAATACATCCATAAAAGTCAAAATATTTAAGAGAGCATAATAGGACCCTTTTTATCATTTTCTCAAATAGGGTTTAAATTGGAAATAGAATTTCCAACTTTTGAAATTTCAAATGCAACAAGCCAAGAAAAAGATGAATGCATGCATGATTTTGGATTTCCAAAACCAAATATAATAATTTTCAAAAAGTTTTTGATTTTTCTAATTTTTCAAAATTTTGAAAATCTTGGGATGTTACATAGTAGCACAAGCATCATTATCATTAGTAATGGAAGAAGATAACTTGACAAGCTCATCATTCAATCTAGCATTTTCCATTTTAAACACTTTATATTTTGCATGAGCGTGGTCATGTTCCTTAATAATTTTAGCAATTATTTCATTATGAGACTCCTCAATATTTTCTAGTTTCTCCTCAAGAGAAGCCCGAGTCTCTTGCTCTTCCTCAAGAGAATCTTCTAATGATGCCTTCTCCATAGCATCATCTCTTTCAATCTTACCCTTTTCTTCAAGGCTTGCTTCCAAAGCCTCAATAGTTTCCCCGCGCTCAATTAGCGTTTCCATAATTTCAAAGAGGATAGCTTGAGCATTTTTATTTTTAGGAAGGGCTTTAAGAATCATAAGACCTTTATTTTGAAGGAGAGCATTAACCTTTTCCACATCATCTTCTTCATCATTATCATTATCATTACTAGAAGAAGATTTAGCCATAAGGCAATGAGAGGTGGATGAAGAAGAACAATTAATTTTTGAACTACTCAAGTTCACATCTTGTTGCATAGCTAATTGGGTTTCCTCTACATTATTATTCATGCAAGAGTTAGAGGGAACACACGCATTTTCATCATGGCAACAAGATAAAGAAACCATATCATCAAGAGATTTATCTAAGCAAATTTTGGATGATATGCAAGGACTATCAACACTAGCATTTATGGCATTTAGAGTGCTAGAAGAGTTTTAAGTCCAAAGAAGAGGCATTGCAACAAGCTAGAGATAAAAGATCATCAAAATTGAGCTCACTATCAATATTGCAAAACCTATCACTACTCACCATCACATTAGTTTGTGCCTTACCACATTTTGGTGAAGTAGAAGAAGATGAGAGCTCGTCACGGCCGGAGGTGAAGGGAGAACAATCATCCTCAATAGAGTTGGACACTCCATATTTTTCTTCAAGCTTGGTCCAAAGCTCATGAGCGTCTCGGAGAGGCATGATTGACTCGAAAACTACAACACTCACAAATTTGCAAAACTCATTAGAAGCTAGAGCATCTAGATATAAGTTTTTCTCATCCTCTAAAGTCGTACTTTCGTAATCCTTTGGAGGAAAAAAAACCTATATCTAAGATACGCTCAATATTGGGGTCCAAGACCCGTAAGTGACTAAGCATATGTGTTTTCCAAACATTAAAATTAGTGCCATTGAATATAAACATGTGATCGTGCACTAATCCTCTAAACGACATCTTTACTCTCTAGGTGATGACCCACAAGTATAGGGGATCTATCGTAGTCCTTTCGATAAGTAAGAGTGTCAAACCCAACGAGGAGCAGAAGGTGTTGACAAGTGGTTTTTAGCAAGGTTCAGTGCAAGAACTAAAAGAGAAATGTTTTTGGATTTTTAATTTAAAGAACAAATAAAGAACAAGTAAATAAAAGAGTGCTACAATAATTGTAGCAAATAGCCCAATCCTTTTAAGCTCAAAGGACAATCCGGTTGTGTTACTTATGAAGATTAAAATGTTCTCGAGGACACATGGGAGTTTCTGCCTAGCCAGTTTCATTGCACGCCGGTGATTAACCTTCAATGTTTTGATAAAGTGTTGTGTGGGCGGACCTATGCTAATGCACCGCCCTTACTTGGACAAATACATACTTGTGATTAAACCCCTTGCAATCATCCGTAACTACAGGAAAGTAATTAAGATAAAAACCTAACCACAGCCTTAAACTCCGAGACCCTACGCTCCCTAGTGCACTAGTTCACAAATTGGGGTTTAGGTTTCTGTCACTCCTGCAACCCTACCATAAGCAAACTAAATACACTATGTATTCCCCTAGGCCCTTTGAAAGGTGAAGTATCATGTAGTCGACGTTCACACGATACCACTAGAGGAATAACACCACAACATAAATCAAACCATTAAATATTACTCAACATTATGCAATTACTAGCAACTAGGCTTTCCCCATGTCCTCAAGAACCAAACGAACTACTCACAAGACATCATATAGATCATGATCAGAGGTGATATGAATATGGGCAACAATCTGATTGTAATGATAATTCACCGATAAAACTCTCAAACATCAACTACAAGTGGTAATCAACGCTCGGGATACGATTCCGATGAACTAATAGCAACACAATGATAATTGTTACAGCGAGATGAGATGGGATGACGGCGGTGATGATGGTGCTGATGGTGGAGATGATGTTGATGATGATCCCGATGATGCCCGGCGTGATGGCGATGACGATGGCGGCGATTCCCCCCTCCGGGAGGGAAATTCCCCGGCAGATTTCTCCCTGCCGGAGCTCTTCTTCTCTCTGTCTGGTTTCCGCCTCGTGGAGGCGGCGGAAAATTCCTCTTCGATGCTCTCAAGTTTTTTAGGTTAAGGGTCAATAATACGCCGAAGGGGAGCCGGAGAGGGGCCACAGGGACCAGGGCGGGCCCCACCCGTGGCCCTAGGTGGGCCCGCGGCAGGGGGTCGCCCCTGCCCCCTGTTGCTCGCCTCTTCGCCCCCTTCTGGCTCCGTGACTTATTTCCCGAAATATTACGCTCTGAATTTTCCTGGAATTTTTGGGGCTTCCGAAGTCAGGTGTCTTGACAGGTACTTTTCCAGCTAATTCCAGGCTCCGGCGGATGCATCTCCAATAATTGCCATCTTGCAAAATGAGATAAAATAATATAAGTATTGCATCATATTATGAAATATATCAATGAATAAAGATAAATTATGATGTAAAATAGTGATGCAAATGGACGTATCATTAGGCGGTAAAGCCAAACAAGAGAGACGATGCTCTGATACCAACTGAAAGAACAAATGATGTCCCGGATATCGCCTAGAGGGGGGGGTGAATAGGCGATTAACACTTTTCAATTTAGGGGCTTGATAATTGCGGAATAAAACTATGTGTTTAAATTATCAAGCCAACAACCTAATATACTAGGTTCACCTATGTACACCAACAACTTATGCTAAGCAAGGCAAGCAACAAGGTGATAGCTAGATATGAACTTCAAGCACGAAGGCTATCACAATGTAAATTGCATAAGTAAAAGCTCGGGTATAGAAATAACCGAGCCACGCGGAGACGAGGATGTATTCCCGAGTTCCTCCTTGTTAAGGGAGTACGTCTCGTTGGAGGGGTGTGAGCTCGCCACAAGAGGCCTACTCAAGATGCCACAAAGGCCTCACCCTATTCTCCGATGAACCGTTCCCAAGGGTTTGGTTCACCTTCCACTATCGGAATCCTTCGAGGCAGAATCCGTATCCTTTACAACTTTCTTGGGGCACACACCAACAACTCAATTGGGGGCTCCCAAATTGTGCCGAAGCTTCACAACCGAAGTCTTCGCGGCACCTCCAACCGTCTAGGGTACACAATGCACCCAAGAGGCACAAAGCTCTTGGGAACACAATGCACCCAAGATTAACAAGCTTCTCAACCTTCAACTTCACATATCACCGTGGAGAGAGCAACCCGATGCAACTAATGCAAAAGGCAAGAACACACTAAGTGGTCAAATCATTCACTCTCAAATTCCAACCAATGCAACTAATGCTATGGAGGGAATAAGAGAGGAAGAACAAGGGGATGAATACAAAGCAACCCCAAAATCTATATCCACTAGGTTCCCCTCACTTAGAGGAGATTTTGATTGGTGGAATGGTAGATCTAGATCACCTCTCTTGAATCCCTAAATTTGGGCAAGAATCGTTGGAGGGATTGAGAGGAATCAAGCTCACAAGGTTAGCAACAATGGAGGAGAGAGGAAAACAAGCCAGCAAAGTGAGCAACCAGTTTTTGGGGAAGAAGGGGGCTATTTATAGCCTCCCCAAAAAACTAGCCGTTACAGCCTTTTCAGGCCGGAGACTCCGGTGTAAGTGGGTCGGAGACTCCGGCCTGGGCCGGACATTCCGGCCAGGCTCCGGGTACTCCGGGTCATCGGGGCAGGCCGGATATTCCGGTCCAGAGGGCCGGATACTCCGGCCAGGCCGGAGACTCCGGACACCCTCCGGGGGTGTTCTGGACCCCTATCCAGTACCGCACCATAGAGATGCAAACGAGCAGAGAAAACTTGGGGCCGGAGATTCCGGGTCCCTTGGGCCGGAGACTCCGGACCATCTCCGGGGTGCCTCCGGACCCCAGTCCAGTAGCGCACCACACAAAGGCATTCATCAGTGAAAAGAAGGGGACCGGAGACTCCGGTCATTTGGGGCGGAGACTCCGGTGTGACCGGAGACTCCGGACCATCTCCGGGCCAGATCCAAACAGTGAAATCAGAACCCCATAACTTTTGCAAATGAACTCCGTTTTCGATAATCTTGGACTCGATGGAATCGTCACAACGAGCACAACAAGATTATGCAGAGAAACATCATAGTCCAACAAAATATTGTAAAAACCAAAGGGGAAAGGATCAACCTCTATTTCGCAAACCGAAAATGAAATATCTTTTGCAAATGAAGTCCAAAAGAGATGAAACCACTTTTGTTGGAAAGAGGACGACAAATGCAACCTTTGTAAATGATAAACAAGTAAAGGAGATTTTGTAAATAATGGGAAGATAGAAATCTTCCGCATGGATGAACCGGAAAAATCTCCAATACCGAAACCGCAATAGAAGACGCAAATGAAAATTGTTTTAGGTGAACTTAGCCTTGTCATGACAATCACGACAAGCACGACAAGCACCAAGATCACACCACGATAAGATACAAATAAGAACCAATAAAGATGATTGCATGGATGCAAAGGTTTGAGCTCTTGACGAACTATACGATCACGATACTCGGTCGAGAGCCCCTCTTGATAGTACAGCTATCTATCCTATAACCCGGTCTCTCAACTAACATCATGAGACCGGTAAAATAAAAGCCCTATCAAGATCATACCTTTGCCTTGTGTATTAAACCAATTGAGGTCAATGAAGATGATCTTCAACTCCTCAAGACGAACCACCTTTCTTGATTGCGCTTCGCTTGGTGAAGAATCACATGACGCTCCCCCATACACCAAGATGGGGAAAGCACTCTTCAGCATATCTTCACATGGACTTGATTCCAACAAGCAACTAAAATGGAGATCAAGCAACTCAATGGACACACCTACAAATATAGCTCAATACAAACATTAGTCCATAGAGATTGTCATTAATTACCAAAACCACACATGGGGGCAACCATGCACTTTCAACAGGGTCCCACCTATCGGCGCAGTGACGTTCCCACATCATGTGACTCAACAACTTAACGAGAGTCGCAGTAGAGGTCAACGAGGCTTGTGAAGGGTCTGTTGCATGGAAAACAAAAAATTCCTACGATAAGAGTGGAAGAAACCCAAAAAGATCTAGATCTATTAGATGTATAAGTAGCGAGAAAAATATCCAATCTACTCACCCTCAAAGAACAATTGAGAGCGTTTTGTCGATGCAGGGGTTGGTCTGTCGATCTCCGCAATTAGACTTGTCTAATCGCGAGGAAATGTATTGTCTTCATTGACCTCCGCAATGTATTGTCCCACGAACGAGATCCGATCCAATGGAGTGCCACAACGGTAGCACCTGTGCGGTATCCACACATATAGCTCGACGAAGACATGTCCTCCTTGATCCCGCAAGAGATGGAGAGGTGGCTCGCGAGATCCCAGCAGCACGAAGGCGTGGAGGTGGATATGGCGTAGAATTTATGCAAGGCTTCATCAAGCCACTACGGAGGGACAAAAGGGTGGAGAGAGGTGGAAAGTGTTCAGCCTTCTATCCCATGAGCCTCTCCTGTTTTTATAGGCAGGGGGCAGCCACTTCATGTCCCAAGTGGTAACCCCCTCTTTTAAAAGGTGGTAACCTCCTTCTTTAAAAATTGGTAACACCCTTTTAAAGGGCTGCCCATTGAATAGCCACATGGACCAAGCAGGGCTGGTCATATGGACCAGTGGGACACCCTTGGTCGTCGAGGACAGGTGGGCCCTAGTGGGACCCTCCGGAACCTTCTAGAACATTCCGACACTCTGCCGGTAAAATCCCGAACTTTTCCAGAACCCTGAAATCAACTTGCCTTATATGAATCTTTACCTCCGGACTCTTCCGGAGCTCCTCGTGATATCTAGGATCTTATCCGAGACTCCGAATCAATATTCAATTACACCATCTATTATCTCAACAAAAACCCTATCGAAGTGTTAAGTGTGAGACCCTACATGTTCGAGAATGTGTAGACATGATCTATCCGATCAATAACCAATAGTGGGACTATGGATGTCCATATTGGTTCCTACCCATTCAACGAAGTTCTTTTCGGTTGAACCACTATGTCGAGGATTCAATTAATTATATATACGATTCCCTTTGTATCACGATATATCACTTGCCCGAGATTCGATCATTGGTATCACAATACCTAGTTCAATCTCATTACCGGCAAGTTCTCTTTACTCATTCCATAGCATAGGATCCCCATGACTAAACACTTATTCATATGCTTGCAAGATTTAGGATGCTATACTACCGAGAGGCCCCAGAAATATCTACTCTATCACGTGGAGGGACAAATTGCAGTCTTGATTCATGTCACCCAACAAATACCATCAGAGATACCTGAATGCCATCTTTATAATCACCCAGTTACGAAGTGATGTTTGATGTCCACAAAGTATTCCTCCGGTAAACGGGAGTGACACAATCTCATGGTCTAAGGAAACTATACTTGACATATGCAATAAGCGATGACAATTAAACTGAGTGACACGATCAACTGCTATGCTTTAATTTGGGTTTGTCTATCACATCATTCTCCTAATGATATGATCCCGTTATCAAGTAACTTATATAAGTTCATAGCTAGGAAACCTTAACCATCACTTGACTAACAAACTAGTCATAAATGTTGTTTATATTCAACACATGTATTGTATTTCCAATTAAATACAATTATAGCATTGAAAATAAATAATTATCATAAACATGAAATATAATAATAAACAACTTTATTGTTGCCTCTTGGGCATATTTTCAACAGCTTGACCAGGCAAAAACCACCGATCGGATATTTGCGAGGCTCGATGGAGCGAAGTGGGGCAAAAGCGAGGAAAACTGAGTGAAGTGGGGCTCCAAAAACAAAAATCCCTAACAAAGTACGAGTTGTATCTCCTCAAATATAGATCACCGGAAAGTTAATAAATGACCAAAGTTAGACCTAACAAATAAGAAGGGGGTATGTACCTCATCTAAAGGAACGGAGCTTGTAACATGCATTAATATGGAAAATATTAAATCATTCCAATTTTATTGTTTCATATCTATGGAAGGATATTAAATCATTCTAGTTTAATTGCTTGATATCTATGAGAGGATATTAAATCATTCCAATTTTATCCCCCTTCTCACAATCCCTCTTTATATAGGAGTTGTGTGTTTATAGCAATCATCAATCCTAGTAGAACGCATTTTTTATCACCGATCGATATCAACGAAAGCTTCGATCATAGTGTTGTATCCAAGGATGGACAAGTACATGATCTGTATCCTTGGACTAGCACTACTCTCTATACATCTCGTATGCTCTGCTCCTCTTGCTCAAGGTAAGCACTGGATCTATATGCACCCAGTATCAAAAAAAAATTACAAGTTTTGAAATAAATTTCGCAGATATGTGTTCACATTGTAATTTTTCACAAAGTCGTTTCGCTAAAATCAATACTTTTTGCGGTCTGCGTAAAAAAAATAATGTTTTGCGAAAGGCCACAATTTAACATCAAATTTTGTGTTTTCTATACCGTCCATAAAAAATGTCGATTTTTCGTGTAACGACTTTGTGATCATAGGATGTTATGATCTATGTGCGACCATATTTTGTAATTTATTTTTGACATTGTAGGTAAATATAAAATACATTTTAAATAGAGGGCCTTCGGGAGCCAAAAGCACTTCTCCCTACATAATTTTTGTCCTTTAATCTCAAGAAGTTAGTCATTTTTTTCTCCCTGTTGCATGTATATCTAATTTTCTTTTGTTTCTTGTTGAATTTGTAGCCTTTTGTTGACCAATCCAAAATAATTGCATACGAATTGTTCATTTGTTGTTCTATAGGCCGAATAATCGCTGACAAAGATAACAAAAAGATCAATCTTCCGGGGGGGTTGTGCTATTATACCAAAAAGGAAGTAGCTTGCTACTGTTGTCCGCTAAATAATTTCTGCTCCAGTAGTGGTGAAGAGTGCAGTGAGGAATGTGCAAAATCCTCTACCGAAGACAGAGTTTCCATGAGAACTCCACCTCCTTTTCCTGCATAGTCATTATTTTATCTTAAGATAAGACATAGTAATGTGTGTTATGTGGAAGAATAATTTGAAATAAGAGTAAAACCATTTTATTTGTGATTGATGGGAGTACGCCGTCCGTTTGTTTTGTGCCGAACTCTGAAGGTTTGGACTCCTGTGCTTTAGACTCCAGTCTAAAGTAGTATAGCTTTGCTTGCACCTGATCACTTTATTCCAAAACATGAACCCGTAGGGAAAATGCACAACATAGTTTGCAATTAGAGTGATTTCACGACCTTGTGACTGATAGCAGTACGTCCGTTTCATTTGTCCCGACCTCAAGACCTTCGGGGCAACTCCAACATTGCCTCCCATTTTGGTCACAAAATATCTTTGTTTCTATCGATTTGTGGGGTTGCCACACACAAGAACAGACAGGCGTCAAGCAATGTCTGTGCAACACACCCAATTCCGCACCCCATTTGAGCGTGTATGGACCATTTGAATTTCTTTTAAACATTTTTAGTTTAAAATAATTATACATGGCTGAAATAGAAATCCAAATTAACAGCGGGGTTTGGCCTAATATAAAATTAACACTAAACTAGATAATCTGAATCAAACCATAATATTATAGGGTTTGGCCTACTTCTTGTCGTCCGAGTCGAGCTTGATGATGATTAGCGGCGGGGTGACAGCCCCTGGTTGCTGATGCGGTGAAAGTGTCACCAGCCATTGGAGACCCCAAGAGGAAGGTGATGTAGCGTAGCAGGAAGAGTTTATCCTCAAATTTCCAGCATGGTGCCACACAACTATTTGATGGAGTTAATGGGCATGAACCTACATACAACACACAAACTCACTTTGCCCCAACATTCTAGGAGGGTTGTCAAGCTTCCCGTCTTGCTGAAAACAAAGATATTAAACATATAGTGTTGAAAATAGTGAATAAAACGTACCAGCGAGTAAGTAATGATTAAAAATAAGTAAACAAGGTTATAAATAATGTATAAAAGATAACAAGCAAACATGTTGGATGAATAAATTACAGCTGGGCAATTGATAGAATTGGAAGACCAACTATTTATGACAAGCAAAATTCATTGTGATATTCATGTAGGCATTACGTCAAACATACATAGACAGTTATTAAACTGCATGTATGACCAACTATGTTTTCCTTCCGCTGGTATTAAGTTGCATAGCAACAAATAATTGCATTAAGCATCGTACATAATATAAGAAATATTCATAATCATAAAAGACATAAACACCGTTGTTTTACCCTTAGTACCAACAACACATCCTCGTCCTTAGACGTTTATATCACTCGTGCCCAGACACGGAGGAGGCATGAACCTACTATCTAGCACAAAACTCTCTCTTGGAGATATAAGCAATCAGTTGGCCAAAGTAATACATACATCGGAGAGCATGGAAGAACTTAAATAAAACATGGATATGATAATAGTAACAAGATCATATAAGAGACGTGAACAACCTAATCAAAACTTCACAATTCATCGGATCCGAGCAAACACAACATGTAGCAATTACATAAGAACCATCTTGATCATGTTAGGCAGCTCACAAGATCGTGTCATGGTAGCACAAGGAGAAGAGATAACCATCTAGCTACTGCTCTGGACCCGTAGTCCAATTAAGGATGAACTCCAGTGAAAATTTCCTCCTCCGACAGGGTGCCGGAACAGAACTCCAGGAACCCCGAATTAGGCTTTCGAGATGGCCGCGGCTCTGTAGACGTTTCGTGAAAAATAATGGCCGCCCTGACGTTTTTATGTCAGGAAGAATAAATAGGTGAAGACAAGGCTCTGGGGGAGGCCGGGTGGGCCTAGGCGGCTAGAGGGTGCGGCCATATCAGGACCGATGTGTTCAATAACTAGTAAGCATCCCCTAATCCATGTGTTCAGATTCTAACTAGGTGCTATAATTGTAACCAGTTAGCGATAATATCCTGCTTAATGATGTATAATTTCTTGTTGTCCCAGCTTACTTCCGGTGGTGCAGGGTAAGTAGTTTCTTTCTTGTTGTTTGTTTTATGTTCCCCCTCTTTTTGCTTGTTTTCTTTTTTAATTTAGTTTCATCATGCTTTTTTAAGCCCGATTTGCTATTATTCAATTGTACCATTTCATGGGTTTTTAATTATTTTTGTTTCATTTAGTTTAAAACCCTTTTCTTATTTTTTTTAGTAGTAATTTCATATCCAGGTCACTAAAACAATAGTCGATTCATTTGTGGTCAGGATGGCTTCCATAGGCGTTGAAATTTTATTCTACTTAGTCCGCAATTTTATTCTGCGCATATAGTGTTGATATGCTCCACAAGTGATAATTTTTGTGTTCCACTTCATCCAAATTGTGTTTCAATAGTACTCGTGATTTTTATTCGGGCGTGTGCTAAAATATTGTTCCATATATCCTAAAAAAAATCCACTCGTACTCGTGACTTGTTCCACGCAATCTAAATTTTGTTTCCTTCTGCAAATAGAATTGTTCTTTAGGAGTTAAGAGAGTGTTCCATCCTTGTTTCATTTGGACAGAAAATAGTTTCCTTGTAGCCGTGATTTGTTTCGCTACGTTAATTTTTTTGCCACTTGGTCCAAAGTTTTATTTTGCTTGTAGGCGTGTTTTTTCCTTCGGACACAAAAATGTTGTCCACGTGGTTCATATTGATTTTTTTTCTTCTAGTCATGATTTTCTATATAGGCGTTAAATATTGTTCCAGTTAGAAGAAAATGCGACACGTGATACGATTAGAGCATGTAGGATGGATCATCGATGTAGTCAGCCTATTTCTAGAGATTTTGAAGGAATAGTATCTGCACCAACTTGGCTCCTTCGTCTTTTTAGCCAGTGTCGCGTAGTCTTTAGTTAGGCCCATATAATATAACAAAACACGGTTGTGCCTTCTTGAGTTAGGGGGTGGTATACAACGCTCGTTGCTTCCATCACGGACACAACTAGACCGCCGAAGAGGCTCCAATAACAACGACTCGTTGTTGCCATTGGTGGTGTTTGTTTTATGCTACCGCGAGTCGCTGATTGATTGGCAGGTGCTTTGTGTTTTTTTCTTTTCTCTCTTCTTCTTTTGGCTGTGTGCATCCTTGATGTTTTGATTTGTTCTTGACATTTCGTTGTTGCAGAGGCTGGATGTAATTGGTATCCTCTTGATATTAATATATTTCCATTATCGAAAAAAGCTTATTCACACTTAAACTGGCTAAGCGATCAAGCTAAGTCGTTTTGTAGTCGATCGGCGTTGTTGTTGATCTGTGCCGTGCGTGGAGGACCACTATACCTAACTGGCAGATCAATATCGATGGTAGCATGGAGCTCATTATTTCTTTTCTTGTGACGCTTTACATAGTCGATCTGAATATGTAACCCGGCCAGGTTGGGCTCAACTCGGAATTCACATAGTTTTGTCTGGAAATATGTTAAACAGTCTGCCGAGCAGCGAACCGAAATCAAGTCAGAGCAGAATGAACCTTGTTTAACTATGAAGCAGAGGACATCGCCGCAGGAGCAGTAGATGAAAGTGACGGGACAAAGCAGATGTATTTTGCATGCGAGGATCACGAATTGAGCGTGTTTCTACATTCAGACAAAAATAGGTCGGGAAAGTTTTCAATACGGCAAAAAAATGCAGTCTTGGAGAATACTACAGTTCCAAAGTCAACAATATTTATTGGATCCAAACGCCTTACATTATTTTTAGAAACCGTACAATTCGCCTTCTATAAAATTATGGTATGTCTTGGCGTACTCTCCAAAAAGAAACCGTAGAATTCCTTTGATACTTCAAAATATTTTAATGCCAAATGCCCAAACATGTTTCGGACATTTGAGAGAGGTGTCACTCGAGATGCCCTTGGAGTTGGAGTTGTCCTATACTCCTATAGTCTAATTCATTAGACTAACTAGTCATCAACACATGCCTGCGCTCGGGCTTGAATTATATTTATTTAATTTACCAATTATCTTCCAAGCTAATTGCCAAAATGTGAGTCTGTTGTATGTACAACATTCATTCAAAATATATGTCGTTTATACCTCAACACTTATTACTTGCAACTTGATGAAAATGATATCAAACATGTCAAACAATTACCAATTAAAAGGCTGGAATATCGCGCAAAACTCTTATTGTTATAATCTATCCAAAGGTTCAGATTCAAAAGTCATAGTTCTATTTAATAAATCTTTATTTTATTGCAAATTTGAATGTAATTTTCATGCGCCATTGTTTCAATCCTGAGAATTTTTTATAACTAAATAAGAACAATAAAATGCATGTGATTTGTAGGAATAACAAAATACAGGACAAAAATGTCGTTGCAAAAGTAAAACACACAATCCAGATATGTCAAAACCAACAAACAGAAGCTGTCATCCACCGCACCAGACATTTTAATTTAAATAAATTATGTGTTCAAAATAAGTCTATTCCCCTGCGATACATAGTTATATTTATTTCTGTAGAGAGAAGATGACAAAAAAATTGAGGCAGCAGTGAGGACATTGTCTTGTTATGGGGACCAGTTGATAGTACCTGCATCAAATTGTCTTTCCTGCTCCAGGTCCGAAAGAGAACCGGGAAAACTCTGCAGTAAAGATGACTTGAAAGTGCAACATGGAAAATATACGTTGAAAGAGCTTTAAAAATACATGCTGGTGAAAAAGGGAGGATGAAATAATATATATGTAAAAAAGGTTCCTTAATGATCGGAAAGGACACTAAGTTGCCGAAGTGAACACATGATTTTGACCTTGTTGAAAGAACAAACAATGTCCCGGATGTCGCCTAGAGGGGGGGGGGTGAATAGGCGATTTAAACTTTTTCTAATTAGGGCTTGATAATTGTGGAATAAAACTAGATGTTTAAATTAACAAGCCAACAACCTAATATACTAGGTTTGCCTAAGTGCACCAACAACTTATGCTAAGCAATATGACAACAAGGTGATAGCAAGATATGAACTTCAAGCACGAAGGCTATCACAATGTAAATTGCATAAGTAAAAGGCTCGGGTATAGAAATAACCGAGGCATGCGGAGACGAGGATTTATTCCCGAGTTCCTCCTTGTTATGGGAGTACGTCTCGTTGGAGGGGTGTGAGTTCGCCACAAGAGGCCTACTCAAGATGCCACAAAGGGCTCACCCTATTATCCGATGAACCACACCCAAAGGTTTGGTTCACCTTCCACTATCGGAATCCTTCGACGCGGAATCTGGAGCCTTTACACCACTAAGCTTTGGGCACGCATCCACAACCGAATTGGAGGCTACCAAGAATCACCACAACACCGTCTAGGGTCCAATGACCCAAGAGTAACAAGCTCCCAACCTTCAATCCCACGAATCACCGTAGAGAGCACAACCCGATGCACCTAATACAAAAGGCAAGAACACACCAAGTGGTCAAATCATTCACCCCAAAATCCAACCAAAGCAACTAATGCTATGGAGGGATTTAGGAGGAAGAACAAAGGAGATCCCCTCACTTAGAGGAGATTTTGTTTGGTGGAGTAGTGGATCTAGATCTCCTCTCTTATTTCCCTAAATTTGGGCAAGAATCATCGGAGGGAAGTGGAGGAATCGAGCTCTCAAAGATTGCAACAATGGTGGGGAGAGAGAAAAATGAGCTCTACAGGAAATTTGGGGAAGAAGCCCTTTTTATAGTGGCCCCAAAAATAGAGCCGTTGGGGCAAAAAAATGCAGCCCGAGATCCCGGCCTGGGGCCGGCCTGCACGCCGGCCAGGCCGGCCGGGAATCTTTCCAGCGAACCGAACCAGCGATCGAACAGAGCAACCAACACAGGCAGCCAGGCCAGGCACCGGCCTTGGGCCGGCCTGGCACCGAGCTGGGCCGGGAGGGCACCCGAGCCGGCCGGCCTGCCCCCAGCCTGGGCTGGCCAGGCAGCACGCGCAAGGGCCGGCAGCCCACCCGAGCCTCCCGGCCTGGGGCCCGGCCAGGCCGGCTGGCCTGCACCTTTTTTTTCCTTTTTTATTTTCTGTTTAAAAACTTTCCGATAATAAAACCATAATAACTTTCGTCCACGATCTCCGTTTTCGATAATCTTGGACTCATTGGAATCGTCACAACGAGCACTACAAGAATATGCAGAGAAACATCATAGTCCAAGAATATATTATAAAAAAATGGGGAATTTCCAAACTTTTACAATTGAAGTCCGAATGAAGTAAAACCAATTTTGTTGGAAAGAGGACGACACAAGCAACCTTTGAACATGGCAAACAAGCAATGGAGATTTTGCAAAGAAATGGAAGAGAGAAATCTTCCGCACGGATAAACCGGCAAAATCTCCAATACCGAAACCCAATAGAAGATGCATATAAAAATCGTTTTCGGTGAACTTGGCCTTGTCATCACAAGCACGACAAGCACCAAGACCACACCACGATAAGAGACAAATAAGAACCAATAAATATGATTGCATGGATGCAAAGGTTTGTGGTCTCTACGGCGATACGATCACGATATTCGGTCGAGAGCCCCTCTTGATAGTACGGTTATCTATCCTATAATCCGGCCTCTCACTAAACAATATGAGACAGGTAAAATAGAAACCCTATCAAGATCATACCTTTACCATGCGCATTAATCCACTTGAGGTCGATGAACACGATCTTCATCTCCTCAAGATGCACCATCTTTCTTGATTGCGCTTCGCTTGGTGAAGATTCACATGAAGCTCCCCCATACACCAAGATGGGAGAAACACCTCTTCGGCATATGTTCACTTGGACTTGAGTGTTGATCAACATGTACTTAGCCTTGATCAACACAAACTTTTCTTTCCTTAGCCTTGACTCCAACAAATGGAGATCAAGCAACTCAAATGGACACACCTATAAATATAGCTCAATGCAAACATTAGTCCATAGAGATTGTCATTAATTACCAAAACCATGCATGGGGGCAACCATGCACTTTCAATCTCCCCCATTTTGGTAATTGATGACAATCCCTTATTAAGAGGGTTTATATAATGAATAAAGCATCCTCGCAAGACAAACGAGCAAGGATGCAAGTGCATGTGTGGCAAATGCAACAAAACCATAAAACCCAATTCCCTTAAACCCTCTAAACTTCTCCCTCATTGGCATCGATTGCCGAAATGGAAAGAAAAATTTAGAAATCCAATATAATATGAGTTCCTCCATAAAGGTGATGACAATCCCTTTTAACGAAAGATTAGAGGAAATCAAACTACATTGAGGATCAAAAGATTGCAAAGAAATAAGTTTATTTTAAACATCTCCACAGAGGAGAAAAGCAATCTAGAAGATCCAAAGCGAGAGTTCTAAATAAAAATGGAGAAGCTCCCCAATGTTCATGCACTATAGAGAAGTGCACAAATATGGCATCCTCGCTCCCCCAAAAACATCTAGAACATGCAACAAGTGCAATAGTGCATAATGCAAAAGCAAATCATAGCACTTGCACCAAAGATGTGGTTGAGCCATAAGGAGATACCAATTTTCAAAAATTCATCATAAGATAGGCCCAACCGAGATAAAAAGATCTTTTAGAGAAATATGTTCACAAGCTTAGGGATACCAATTGGAACTAAACCAATTGAAAATGCCACAAGCTAGTGAGATCATTTAGCCAATAAAAAAACAACATGCTCACCATGGTAAGCATGAGGTAAAAGATCCTCAACAAATACATGAGTGTGCAAAGATACCAATAAACAAAGAGACAAGCACTCATGAGACAAATTTGGAGCCACCAAAGAATTATAGATAAAAGCGAGGTAGCTCAAAAGAATTAGGATACCAACTAAAGGTGACCTCTCTCATATGTATAGGTTTCTAATTAGACAAACCATTGAAGATATACATCCGCAAAGAAACATATACATACGAAATGGTTCGGAAAAAAAAGAACAAGGTATCCAAAAGGAAGTCATGAATATACAAACGAGATTGTTGCTTAAAAGCATAGCACATAGCTCAAATTTATCTCATTGTATATTAATGAACTTCAAGTATATCAAATGCATCACACATATCACAAGGGAACAAGAGATAGTGAAGATGCTTTGAAATAGGCAACAAGTATCACAAACAAATAATATCAATTGAAGAAAAGGTTATTGCAAATTCAACACACATATCACAAAGATATATTAAGTGAAGAAAAAGGCCAAAACCACAACTATTGCATATAAGAGATTTCATGCCAAGAGGCAACCTACACAAGGTTGAAAACTAGAAAGGTATGCATGGGATAGATACTTGTTACCGAGATAACATTGGTGATGAAGATGATGAGAGTTGGTTTGACATCAAATCTTGACTCCAACCATCACACGGTGAGAACACCTTCCTTATGAATGAGGCAAGCATCCAATACATCTCCATTGTACCTAAAACAAAATTAGAGTACAAAATGGTTCCCAAACTCATTGGGTCCCATAGTAGTTAGATAAACTACAATATATAGGAAACACTCCAAATAAATATGTGCATATAGATATGAAATTGAATTTCATGCACACCTTAGCCGATTTTGGATTCGGTGAAGTATCCCCTATATATTGGATCAAGAAAGACTAGCATGCCATATAAAATATATATTAGTAAATATGCATACATAGACTTACAAGAACCAAACATGATAAAATTTGGACAAAAACACCAAGTAAACCAAGAAGAGAGCACACCAAAGTGTGATACAAAAAAAAGGTTGTCCAAATTCTATCAAAATCCAAATCAACACATGATTGAGGAAAACTCAAACCAACATATGATTGATTCCAAAACACATCAACACATGAAGTGTGATATCAAAAGGAATCAAATCAACACAACAAATGATCAATAAGACACCAATTGAAATAAGATACCAATTAAAAACAAAAAAATACCAACTAGGAGAAAAGATACCAAGAAGGGGATAATACTTGACCGGAATCAAGTAAAGTAAACAAAAGCAAAAAAAGGTATCAAGACTCTCACAATAAATATCAATTGAGACAAATATCTATGGAGGAGATATTAAATTCCAATTAATACCAATTGAAGGTATCAACACAAAAGATAAAGAATCAAATACCAATTGAAATGATCAAGTATTGATAGATAGAATAGTGTTCTAAATAAAAAGGAATGCTCCCCCAAGATTAATGCATTATCTTAGATATTTGCATTTGAATATAAAATGCACACACAAGGGATCATTACTCTCCATATTTTATTTACAACACTAAACACTACCAATTGAAAAATAGGATCCTTGCAAGAGGCAAACAAGACAATAAATAGGGCAATTTAACGCAAGAGCCAAAGTGAAGATGATCTACAAAATCCACCACAATTACTAGTATCACTGTCATGGACAAGGAGTATATGGAGATATTTCTCGGTGGTGAAGACCAACTTCACAACAAATAAGCATATGGCAAGAGATAGGAATAAAAACGCCATATTTTGAAAAGAGTTTGTTGGTAGTTTCAACTATTCGAACCAACCGGCAAAGCCATGGTTAAAATAGATGAAACAAATGGTTTCTCACATAATATATGGAAATGCATATTAGAGAAAAACCACACCAAGCAAACTCACACAAACAAGAACCAAAAGGTAACCACAAAGGAAAATTGGAACTTGTTTGAGCAAACATACCACATAGGAATTAGATAATTTACAATATCAAATCTAAGTGGCAAAACTCAAATGTTCACATTTTATGGGATTGTAATATGCACATAGCTTATTACTCCCCCATAATGTGATAATTCGTTTATTTTTAAACAAGAGGCAAATAAAACCAACTAGAGAAATTAATGGACATGTAGAATTTGAATTTCTCATGAATATGACATACCACATAGTAGCTAGATAATATTGAAATATCAATACTAGGTGGTGTGCCTCATGTACACACATTTTTAGGTTTGTGAGGTGCACAAAGCACATCACTCCCCCAAAATGGGATAGTCCATTAATATCTCAAAGAGCCAAATGAAATCAACACAAGATTTAATAAAGCTCAACACAAAGTTACACATACATGATACACAACTATCTTACATAACCTTGAGTAACAAGACAAGTAGGAAGGTAGCATATCACATACAACTAACACATGTAAGGGAGCAAGCAACTTTCAATTTATATATGAATTAAATACAAGTTACCGCAAGGAGGAAGCATTGGATATGAGATAGATATGTGATCCTCCAATTGACTTGGCTTGATAAATAAAACCATGAAGATCGCTTAATTCTTCAAAAATAGCCAAGTCACCAATGTCCTCCACCAACACCTATTGATCAAGTTGAAGCTTGTTGGTCCCCAACCAAGTTGGGTCCTAAGAGGTTAGTCACAATAGGCTTGGGAACCCAAATGGTGCTTTTCTTGACACCACTTTGAACTCCCACATATTTGGCAAACACATTGCCAACTCTATCCTTCCCAAGAGAATATGCATCATTAATAATGATAGGGTTGGATGAGGTACCGATAGTGCATGTAGAAGCAAAATGACCCTTGCCACGGCAAAGGTAGCAACATCGACTCTTCTTCTTCTTAATAAGCTCCCCCACATGAGGAGCATTGACTTGAGTCTTCTTAGGAGGTGGCCTTTGTTCAACTCGTGGTGCACCATGAGATTGAACAAGGGGCCGCTTCCCTAGTTGCTTCTCACTAAGAGGCTTCTTCTTCATAGGGCAATCCCGAACATGGTGCCCTTCTAGCTTGCACTTGAAGCAAATGATCTTGGCCGGATTCTTGATTTGAACTTGGCCCTTCTTCTTCTTCTCAACCTTGGACTTGTTCTTGTTGTTGGAGTTGAATCCAAGTCCACTCTTGTCATTCGGGGATTGTTGCGCACTGAACATGTTGTCAAGTGCACGCTTCCCTTCATGACACTTTTCCAAGTCATTCTTCAAAGAAGTGACTTGGGCCTTGAGGTCTTTTATTTACTCTACATGGTTAGTGACAACAAATGCAATAGAGGAAGTAGAGGCTTCATTGTTATGACGACAAGGCAAAGCGAGTAATTCATCACATGATGTACCAACATTTTTAGTGGATGAACTACTAGGACTAGCACATGGCAATATAGCATTTTTAGTTAAGTTTGTGCTATTATCCACATGAGGCTCACAAGATGTTACCTTTGTAGTGATGGCCTCATGAGCTAACTTAAGACAAGTATAGGATGCTAGAAGTTCATCATTAGAGCTAGATAGCTTTTCATGATTTGCTTCCAACATCTCATACTTGCTAGTTAGCAACTCAAGTTGAGCCCTTAGCTCAACATTCTCCTTTGACATAGATGCTTCACAAGAAATAGAGTTAGTAGCACAAGCATCATTGACATTAGGAATAGAGGAAGACAACTTGGAAAGCTCATCATTTAATCTAGCATTTTCATTTTCGTGACTTTATATTTAGCATGAGCATGGTCACGTTCTTTAATGATCTTAGCAATTATTTCATTGTGAGACTCCTCAATATTTTCTAGTTTCTCCTCAAGAGAAGCACGAGTCTCTTGCTTTTCCTCAAGAGCATCTTCTAAAGATGCCTTCTCCATAGCATCATCTCTTTCGATCTTACCCTTTTCTTCAAGGCTTGCTTCCAAAGCCTCAATAGTTTCCCCGCGCTCAATTAGCGTTTTCATAATATCAAAGAGGATAGCTTGAGATCTTTTATTTTAGGAAGGGCTTTAAGAATCATTAGACCTTTATTTTGAAGGAGAGCATTAACTTTTTCCACATCATCTTCTTCATCATTATTATCATCATTATTCTAATTATTTGTATCATTATCATCACTAGAAGAAGATTTAGCCATAAGGCAATGAGTGATGGATGAAGAAGAATAATTAATTTTTGAACTACTCAAGTTCACATCTTGTTGCATAGCTAATTGGGTTTCCTCTACATTATTATTCATGCAAGAGTTAGAGGAAACACAAGCATTTTTATCATGGCAACAAGATGAAGCAAGCATATCATAAAGAGATTTATCCAAGCAATTTTTAGATGATATGCAAGGACTATCAACACTAGCATGTAACTCATTTATAGTGCTATGTGTGTTTAGGTCCAAAGATGAGGCATTGCAACAAGATAGAGATAATTATCATCAACAATGAGATCACTATCAATATTGCAAAACCTATCACTACTCACCATTACATTGGTTTGTGGCTTACCACATTTTGGTGAAGTAGATGAAGACGAGAACTCGTCACGACCGGAGGTGGAGGGAGAACAATCATCCTCAATAGAGTTGGACACTCCATATTTATCTTGAAGCTTGGTCCAAAGCTCATGAGCATCTCGGAGAGGCATGATTTACTCGAACACTACAACACTCACAAATTTGCAAAACTCATTAGAGGCTAGAGCATCTAGATATAAGTTTTTCTCATCCTCTAAAGTCGTACTTTCGTAATCCTTCGGAGGAGAAAAACCTATATCTAAGATACGCTCAATATTGGGGTCCAAGACCCATAAGTGACTAAGCATATGAGTTTTCCAAACATTAAAATTTGTGCCATTGAATATAAACATGAAATCGTGCACTAATCCTCTAAATGACATCTTTACTCTCTAGGCGGTAAAGCCAAACAGGAGAGACGAGGCTCTGATACCAATTGAAAGAACAAACAATGCCCCGGATGTCGCCTAGAGGGGGGTGAATAGGCGATTTAAATTTTTTCTAATTAGGGCTTGATAATTGCAGAATAAAACTAGATGTTTAAATTAACAAGCCAACAACCTAATATACAAGGTTTGCCTAAGTGCACCAACAACTTATGCTAAGCAATATGACAACAAGGTGATAGCAAGATATGAACTTCAAGCACGAAGGCTATCACAATGTAAATTGCATAAGTAAAAGGCTCGGGTACAGAAATAACCGAGGCATGCGGAGATGAGGATTTATTCCTGAGTTCCTCCTTGTTAAGGGAGTACGTCTCGTTGGAGGGGTGTGAGCTCGCCACAAGAGGCCTACTCAAGATGCCACAAAGGCCTCACCCTATTCTCCGATGAACCGCACCCAAAGGTTTGGTTCACCTTCTGTCGTGGTTGTGTCACGATAGATGCCATAGATAGGCTAAAGATGGGGCCGATGGACGTTGGACGTACCGGGGAGGGTTGATGCATTGAAAAGCACACACGGAATACACAAGCACACACGATCTACCCAGGTTCAGGGCCCTCGTGAGGAGGTAAAACCCCTACTCCTGCTTGTCTGACTCTATTTGTGTATCAAACCGGGTTACAATGGTGCTCCTTGAGCTGTATTTCTAAGTCTAAGCTAGGCAGCACTAAGCTTCTATGGAGAAGGGACCTAGCAGAGAGCACTGGGGGAAAAATGAGCTCACAAGGCTGCCCTCTTCCTCTTCCCCTGGTGCCCTTTATATAGGTGCCCAGGGAACAATAAACACTATATATGTACTATTGCTGGAATGACTACTGGGGTCTTGTCACACTATTGAGGCGTCACGGTGCGAGCTGTAGCCACGCTGGGCATGGGTCGCTTGTACGCCGTCTTGTCACTTTGTCCTTTACTCTTATCTCTTGGATGTAGCTGGCACCGATATTTTTGAGGAAGTATCCGGGTAGGGAGTATGTTGGTCCTGGACGTATCTTGGCGCTGGAGCTGATCCGGCCTAGCAGTTAACATGCTTGAACCTGGTTGACACATCCCTGGAACGGGCAAACTGGCCTTCAGCGACGTACTGGTCCCGGTCTGGAAGTGCCGTATCTCGGTCTCCTACTCAGGATGCCGATCCTGCCTGGGGCTACGAAAGTTGGCCTCCGGTCGATAGCTGCGATCCGGTCGAGCGGATCCTATTGACCCCGTCCCGGGAATGAGCACAGGGGCAAAGCCGGCCTGGCGGGGATCCAGCCCGGAGGAGGAAGCCGGCCCGGTGGGGATCCCGGACGGGGAGATGCTGGAGTGGGCCGTCCTGGCGGGAGGTGCAGGGGTGAGGCGGGGCACCGAGATGGGCCGCCCCGGGATGGGAACTACCGGGTCAGGCACTACCGAGATGGTCCATCCCGGGAACGGGAACTACCGGGACATGCGCCACCGAGATGGGCCACTGATGCATGTAAAATGCATACATGAACTTTGCACTATAACACTTGTTTCCCATTCATATTTGCATCATATAAGGGGTATATTACTGTTATTTAATGATTTTTGGTAATTAATAATGATTTCCCCTTTTTATGGAATTAATCCTGCGCAGGCAGAAAACCCCTATTTCTTTCCTTATTTGTTTCAGAGCCTTAACGACGTCATAATGAGCTATAAATTTACGGGTATCATTATTTTGGAAGGAGGAAGACCTAGCAGCGAAAGAAGCAAGCGAACGGAGGCCGGAGGGGCAAAAGGGGGTGCCCCACGCGGCCAGGTACAGGGGCTGCGTGGGCCCACCTCTTTTGGCCCTCGTGGCCCCGTTTGCGTCGATCCTTCGCCCTGAAGCATCCTCGTGACCTAAAAACGCCTATATAAAGAGCCCCCCAACGTTCTTCGAAGGGAGAGCCGCCAGACGAGAGAAACAAGAAACAGAGACCAGGAGGCTGCAGATTGGAGGGGGGAAACTCCGGCGGAGCGCTGTCGGAGACGTCTCCTTCTTCTCCATCGACATCTCCACCGTCTCCATGATGAAGAGGGAGTAGTCCACCTCTGGACTATGGGTTTGTGGCAGTAGCATATGTATCTCTCTCTTGAGCTTCACTAATTAGCACCGTATGAGCTGCTAAACATGATTACGGTCATCGTTGTATTACCTTTGTGGTGGATCTTTTTATGAGTTAATATATGTTGAGATTGCAATGTTTATTTCAGTTATGAAAGTAGATGCATATTATGTACCCCGTTCTTGTATCCTTGTTTTGATCAAGCATGTTTATGAGAGCGTGTGAGGGGGAACGTGTGCATTAGTTGGAGTAATGGGGGTGGTGATGTGATAAGCTGACAACTTAATATCGCGATCCATTGGGTGTTTACCTTACTTTGTTGCCTCACTGGGGATAAACCAAAATACCATGTTGCAAGGTATGAGGAGTGACAAGCCTCTACCTATGACTAGATCCAGCATGTTCTTATTTTCACTTCATGTCATTAATCTTAAGGCTATACTCTGAGTCATCTTTAATTACTGAGGTGTTATGATTTAGTTCGCATCTTGGTGGAGTATAAGTGAGACTAATAATCAAAAGGTCTCTATGTTAGGACGTGATGCCCATATAATTAGTAACATGTCATTAAATTTGTTTGCAATCTCATATGTTAATCCTATGTCTACTTATTTGCCACACTATATTAGAGAGAGTGCATGTGTGAAACCATGAACCCCGGTCCATTTTTAATCATAAGAAATACTTTCCAACCACTTTTAAGCATTTTCTACATTCAGCCATTTTAAATCAGAAAATACAAAACACTTTTATGCATTGCATACACATATAAAAACCCCAAAAATATCATCCATCATCATTACTATCATCCTTGCATTACTACTTACCACCATTACATAATTATTTACTGTTTTGCATTCATTATTATCTTAATATCATTCTCACACCTTGTGCTTGACAACCACTTGGTGAGGTTGAGGGCACAAAGCAATCTACTTTGTTTGCAGGAAATCTAGAGAAGGACAAGGAGATAAAATCCCCACTACTGATTCCCCGAGAGTTCGATATTAAACCCTCGAGTCACCCTCGTGGGGAAAAAACTTTCACTTCTACATACTTTGCACTTGGAGGCTCAACCTATCCCATATATTATTTCCTTTCAGGGTATCAAGAGTGCTTGGTGGCGTAGTTGAGGGAGAAATACTCTCATCAATTCCGTCATCACGTGTTTTTTCTGGCGCGTTGCCGGGGAATCATAGATGGAAGGTTTTATCCAAGGATATCACAAAAAAGTCAACTTCATCACCAACTTGTGCTAACACCTAAGCTTGGTGAGGTTGCACCTACGTGAGCATCATCTTGTCCATCTTTACCTTCAAGCATTTTATTTTGTTTTGTTATTGTCTTGCATATCATTTTTAGATTTCGGTTTGCATTTTTTTACTTTTGCATTTTGTTTGCATTAGTTAATTCGGTTTGCATTATTTAGTGTCATTTTATTTTCAGTTTTGCATAAAAAATTAAAAACACATAAAAACTTGCTAAAATGGGTGATAGGACTAAGTTGTGTGACTACACAAATACTCCAAATGATTAATTTATTGCTAAACCTATTACCACACCTGAGATACAAGCTGATAGCTATGAATTAAGTCCTAGTTTGTTGAACTTGATAACTAGGAAGCAATTTGGTGGTAGTGCTGTGGAGGATGCCTCTATGCATCTTCATGATTTTGTTGAAATCTGTGACATGCAAAAATTTAAGAATGTTGAAAGTGATGTTCTAAAACTGAAATTATTTCCTTTCTCACTTAGAGGAAAAGCTAAGGAGTGGCTATATTCATTACCTACTGATAGCATTAAAACTTGGAATGATCTGAAAGAAGCTTTCATTAAGAAATATTATCCTCCTGTTAAAATTTTGCAAAATAAAAACAACATTCTATCTTTTAGGCAAAATGAAAATGAACATGTTGCTATGGCTTGGGATAGGATAAAACTTATGCTTAGAACTTGCCCATCACATGGAGTTAATGAATGGACCATACTACACTCTTTTTATAATGGTCTGAATTACATGTCTAGAAATATACTTGATTCTGCTGCTGGTGGTGCTTTTATGGGAAAAACTATAGTAGAGGCTAAGAATATATTGGAAAGCATTTTGCAAAACTATAGTCAATGGCATACTGATAGAGCACCTAGTTCATCTAAGAAAGTAAACTCCATAGAAGAAACTCATGATTTGTCATCTAAGATGGATACTATTCTTGCTTTGCTTAATAAACCTAGTGTTGAAAATATTCCTTTGCAAGAACTAGTTGGTAATAACTCTGAAAATATTGATGTCAACTTCATTAGGAATTATGGAAACAATGGGTATGTTACAACAATTATAATTCTTATAATAAACCTCCATATGTTCCCAACAATCGGCCTTTTGTTCCATATCCTAATGCTAATGATAAATGGAAGCCTGTGTCATCAAGTAATGATAATTTTGAAGCTAATAAAATTCCTATGGAACAAGTTTCTATTCATAATACCATGATACAAGAGTTGAATAAGTCTGTTGCTTCTATTAGTTCTGATATTAAAAACTTACAACTCCAAGCTGCAGGACTAGACAAAGCCCTTTCAAAACTTGCTGATAATCAAGCCACTTTATTGAGTATGTCTGCTGGAAAACCACAAGCACCACCTGTGGTTGGATTGAATTCTATTAATATTGCTGAAAATGTTCCTCTTACTTTGGAGGAAACTCTGAATGAATTGCTAAATTATCCTGAATATCGGTTGCCCTTTATGTCTCATCTTATGGCTTTAAAAGAAGAAGTTAGTAAAACTGAACATGATTAAAGAAAAGTTGAAGAAGTTAAGATACTTAGTGAAGTTAATGATCCTTTGCTTGATTTAGAGAATTGTACCTTGCATGAATTAATATCTATCTTACAAAAATTTGCAAGTGATCCTTCTATTGATGTTAACCATCTGGTTTTGGTTCCTATATTGCTAATCATGTCTAGAAAGAAAAATTTGCTAGATACAATCAAGAAGCTATGATACCACCTAAGCTTGGGGATATATGGATCCCCAAGGTGCTAGTTACTATTGGAAAAAAGACACACCATGCCATACTTGATCTAGGATATAGTGTCTCTATTTATCTAAAGAATTATATGAAGTACTTGAATAAAGAATCTTGAAAAATGCTCTGTTGAACTTGCACTTGCTGATAATACCATTAAACGTGCTTTAGGAAAAGTAAGTGATGTTGTGGTAGAGTTGCATATGAATTTTGTACCTGTGGATTTCTAATCATGGATATGGAGAATAAAACCTCTAGTCCTATTATTCTTGGAAGACCTTTCTTCGTACCACAGGGGCTATTATTGATTCAAAGGAAGGGAATGTGAAGTTTCAGTTTCCACATAAGAAATGCATGGAACACTTCCCAAGGAAGAAGGGCACAACTTTTAAGCTCCCTCATGAGCTTCATCTTCGGTAAACAACAAGTAAGTAAGCCTAGCTATATGGCTATAAAGAAAGCGCTTTACGGGAGGCAACCCGGTTGTTTTTATTTGGATTTTCTTTGTGTCCTTTTTCTGTAACAAGAGATTGTTTTCTTAGCTTAGTTTCTGAAATTTTTAATAAAGAGCCAAGTTTTACCTATTTTGGTTGGAAAAGGTTGCTACTTCTATTCGGAGATTTTATTCCTGCACGAAGTCTGTGCACGGTTCGATTTTTCATTGCTATTCTGTAACTCCGATTGAGCTGAGATTTTAACTGTAACTGCAAATTTTCATCCTCTGTATGCTTGAAGTTTTTCATAATTTTTCAATGAGTTTAAGTAGGACATAAAAATACGTTTTGCTGCTGCTGATTTTCTGGACAGATTCTGTCCCATATTGTTTTATGCATAGTTTGAACTTTTGAATTGAATCTTTTTGATCCAATTGATTTTATGAGTAGGCATACAACATTATACACTCTCTGATCATTCATATGAATTTTAGTCCATGTATTATATGCAGCAAGAAGCCTATTTGTTTATCTCTACTAATATCACCCCACAGAAAAGAAATGGGAGAAATAGTGTTTTGAAGTTTTTTCACAGGGATTGGAGGAGATGCACCATGAGTTATCCAAGGATGGTGAAAACCATAAGCTTGGAGATGTGTAGAACATCCCCACTGAAACCAACATACGCTCGGTTTGCACACGTCTAACTTTTGTTTTTCATTTGAAACACTTTATCGCATAAACTTGGAGCGCTTTTTGTTTGTTTTTGCTTGATTTTTATTTATTTTTGAGACCACCACACTATCTTTTATATATGAGAAAGCTACTGGAAATATGGGTTGAAATATCTTGCATGCTTTTATTGTATTGGGAAAAGGGATG